>JAVJIF010007933.1:0-186889 GCA_038442645.1 Agave tequilana
CCTTGGTGCGGTCGACCGGTCCGGTCGACCGACTTGCCTGTCAGCCAGTCCTCAGTTCTGCACAAGATACGGGATTTGAAAATAGGTCTTTTCACTCAATAAAATCCCATAAATTCACAGTAAATCTAAAAATAGTTTTAATCACAATAAAACTGTTTTTCTAAAAAATATGTTTTTCTAAAACTTGTTTTATCATTTTACTTTGAATACCAAACTTGCGATAAAAATTTCAAGACATATATCAATCATATCAATTCATTTTTTGTGTCTTGCCAATTTTATCAAAACAAAACTTGTATTTTATCAAACTAGATTTTTCCAAACATGATAGGATAGTCAAAATAAGTTTGTCTATAAGTTAAGCATGTATGTATAAATAGAAAACCTACTATACATATAAATCTTGAAAACTTGTTTTGATCAAACTATTCATGAAACCACACATCAAAACATAAAACGTGTGTGTTTGTGCACTTGAGCATATCAACTAAACTAAGCTTACAAATGGATCTAAAACTCTATCTAACCTAGGATACCTAAGTCTTCTTGACGATCTTCATCTTCAAGTAGACTCGGTCCAAAACTCCGTGATTCTCCAAGTGCAAAGGTATGATCTTTAAGCTTTGGCACTGGAATCACCATGATAAGCTTTCTAATCATCTTGTTGAAGCTAATCATCAACTAATATCCTGTTAATGATCTGAAACTTAGAAACACAAGAATATTAGTAAACATAACTACATGAGTGTTGATCATCATCAAAACTAGAGTGGAAGGCCATTGGGCAACAAAGGTGACACAAGGTAATTATCAAGAGCTGAAGTAGATGCTGATGATGATGAGGATCAGAACAGATCATGGGTGATGTTCTGAATTCAGTACAATTAGAAGACCAAGAAATACGCGTAAACTAAGTTGGCTCACTACAGATATGGTTGTCGCCTATGTTCTTTCGCGTTGAAGAGGCAATCCCGTCTACATACAAGAAGCTGAAATCAGTTTAGAGTCAAGATGTGGAAAGATGTCATAAAAGAAGAGATGAATTCTCTATCCAAAAATGACACTGGGAACTCACAGAGTTGCCCAAAGGAAAGAAGCAATTGGCTGTAAGTGGGTATACGCAAAAAAGCAGGGATCTTTAAAAGAAGATATGGTGCGCTACAAAGTCAGATTGGTAGCAAAAGGCTACGCACAAAGAGAAGGATTGACTACAATGAGGTATTTTCTCCTGTTATAAGTATTCTTCAATTCGCATCCTATTGGCTCTGGTAGCACAGTACGAGTTGGACCTTAATTAACTCGATGTAAAGACCGCTTTTCTTTATGGCGATCTGGATGAAGAGATCTATATGTCTCCACCGACAAGGTTCAAAACTGCAGGAAAAGAAAACATAATGTGCAAGCAAAAGAAATCGCTGTATGGATTAAAACAATCTCCTAGACAATGGTACAAGCGTTTCGACAGCTTCATGAGAGGAAAGAGGTACACACGTTGTCATTATGACCCATGTGTGTATTACAACAAGCTACCTATAAGAGAGTATATTATCTACTATTATATGTAGATGATATGCTTATTGCTTCAAAACTAGATCCGCAATTGATGAACGAAAAAAGACTTATCTTTTGAGTTTGAGATGAAAGATCTTGGTGATAAAAAAAGGTGCTAGGCATGAAATTGAACGAGACCGAAGGAGTGGCAAAGTGAGCTTGACACAAAAGGGGTATTTGCAAAAGGTACTTCAGAGGTTCAACACCGACAAGGATACGAAATCTGTAAGTACACCACTGGCTCCTCATTTCAAGTTAAATGCCACTATGTCTCCAAAACTGTGAAGAACGTGAGTACATGACTTCGCGTACCATATGCTAGCGCAGTTGGTAGTATAATATATGCAATGGTGTGTACACGATCAGATTTCACAAGCTGTCTCCATGATTAGTAGATACATGCATGATCCTGGACAGGGTCATTGGGAGGCAGTGAAGTGGGTTCTACGGTACATTAAAGGTACCATAGATGTTGGATGGGTATTCGAGAAGGATTCCACAGGGAAGCAGAATGTATCGGATATGTTAACTCCGATTATGCAGGTGACCTCAACCAATGCTGGTCCACAACGGGGTATGTATTTACGTTATCTCAAGCACCGGTAGTTGGCACTTTATTCTACAGTCTACCGCTGCATTGTCTACTACAGAGGCCGAGTACATGGCCATGACGGAGGCTATGAAGGAGGCAATTTGGCTTTAAGAGTTGTCCGATGACTTGTGGATTGAACAGGATCTGCTGAAGATCAATTGTGATAGTATGAGTGCTATCTATTTAGTAAAGAACTAGATATATCATGCAAGGACGAAGCACATAGATGTCAGATTCCACTTTGTTCGGGAGATTTTTGATGATGGTGATATTGAGTTACTGAAGATCCATACAACAGAGAATCCCACAGATATGCTAACCAAGGTGGTGTCAGGAGTAAAATTACACATTGTAAAGCATTGCTCCATATCCTCCTGTCGCATGAGCTTGTTGGAGCTCCTTTGGATGAACTACAGATGTCTTGATCCCTTACGCAGGGTACGTAGGCTGCCACACTGGTGCAGCCACTTTCGAGTCGACAGATCATATGTTGAGTTCGGCTCAGATTTGAGAAATCTTCACCGAGGTGGAGAATTATAAGAAGAGAGAGAGGTAGCCAAGACGAAGACAAGGTAGCCAAAGACGAAAACAATATTGACCGACAGCAGTTACCGGTCGACCAGCCGGTCGAACGGTGTGCACCAACGTGCACAGGCAATAGCGGTCGACCGCCCGGTGACCGCAGAAGAAGAACGGTCAACCACATGGTCGACCGAACGGACATATCTTTTGCTCTCGGGTTGGAGCGGTCGACCGGCGCGGTCGACCGGGACTTGGGTCGGTCGACTGGGCCGTCGACCGACAGACGGATCCTTCCAGATTTCGGATTTCTGTTCTGAATTGAAAACGAGTCCAATTGAGGTTTCTAATTCTTCTAGGACTCCTTGGCTATAAATAAAGGGGCAGAGTCCTCTTCATATGTATGCATGATATTGTATTGTTATTGAATCAATAAAGAACTATCTCTTCCTTGCCTCAAGGACATAGGCAAATTTACCGAATCTCGTTAAATCTTGCATTTTGCTTTCTTCCTATTGTTTTCTTATTTTTTCATTGGATAGTACTTCTCTACTACATCTAGGGCTGAAAGGTTCCTCAAGAGATTGTTGATCTGCGCACAACATGGGTTCTATTATCCAAAAAGATGGGGAGATTGATAGTGATGTTAACATAGGATCCAAGCTGTCTGGTTGAAATGGAGGAGCGCAACAGTAATTTTATGTGATTGTAACATTCTATTATGGCCTAAGGGAAAGTTTTATCGGACTGCTATTAGGCCAGATTTGTTATATGGCACAGAATGTTGGGCTATAAAGAAACATCATGCCCATAGATGGTGTAGCAGAGATGTGCATGCTTCGTTAGATGTGTGATAACACGCGGAGAGATAAGGTGAGAAATGAGGATATTCGCACTAAGATAGGTTAGCCTCTATAGAAAGAAGATGAAAGAAATCGCTTACGATGGTTTGGTCATGTGCGACGTAGACCTACAGATGCGCCAGTCCGGCGAGTAGAGCGTATCAATTTTGGGCAAGTTAAAAGAACGCAGGGGAGACCGAAGAAAACATGGATGGAAGTAATACGACAAGATATAGAGGCTAAAGGTCTTAGTGAAGACATATTGCTCGATAAGAATGAGTGGAAAAAGCTGATCCATGTGCCCGATCCGACGTAATTCTCTTTTGGTCATGTAGCCTACCCAAATACTTAGGACATATGGCTTAGTTGTTGTTTGTTGTTTATCTACCAAGCCAATCGGTTTAAACCAACAAAGAGACTTTTTTTTTCCTTTTCAATCAGTTGGTTGCTAGGAAAGATCAGTCAAGATGAAATTGATAACATCGATTTGAGATGTAATGTGTATATGAATCCTTTTAGGAACCTATATATGGCTTCATAAGACGACCATGTTGAGATGGATTATGTGCGGTACATTACTCTCAAGATCAATGATTCTTATCGAGCATGAATGAACAATGAAATTATATTACTAAGATAATAGCGATACAATGTACAAAACAAAGAATAATTATTTAATGAGAAGCAAATAGTCTCTTAGTATTGTATTTGTACTTCTCAAATAGAAGTCGAAGAGATTTCTTGTGAATTTTTCATTATGAAAAGAAACTTAGATCCCGATGGTTACAAGTCAAGAAGACATAACCCTTTGGATAAAATTAATGTTTAAAATTTAATGAGCTTAATGTCCGGTGGGAGAAGTTTTCCTTGTAAATTTCCTTAAATCAAATGAAAGATTACAACGGATTAACACTCCGACTACAATGGAGAGGAGATGTTTAGACTTGAATCTCCCCTTTGTTTAATGCTGGGTTCTTGATGTGGCGATGGAGAGAGTGATCTTGTTTTCTTCTGTTGACCGGTGAACGTCAGGACTCTTGGGAATCCTCTCTTTGGACGGCAGACGGAGTAACACAGCTCCTGTCGACCAGGAATCTCAAAGAGATTGTAGGCAAAGATTGACTTGTACGCAGCAAGTTACTTGAAGAGTTGAACTCTCTTTCCTTTTCTGTGGAAGCTCACAAGCAAATTCTTCTCCAAGAATTATCTGATTGACCGACCCCTTCCCCATAGCAACATGGCTTATTTATAGAGGTTTCAGGGGTGAACGTGCCCCCTAAAAATGCTCCATAATGGGGGTTAACTTCCTCATTATGTGGGTGGCAATTGACCCAATAACGACGGCAGTTATAACTGAGATGCGGGTTTTGACCCCGCGCCTTGGTGCTGCTGTGATGCAGAGACGCGAGTTTTGACCCTCCGCCTTGGTGCCGCAGTGATCCGAGACGCGGGTTTCGACCCTCGCGTCTTGGTGCTGCAGTGATGCTGAGACGCGGGTTTCGACCCTCGCGTCTTTGTGCTGCAGTGATGGCTATGATTAGCCCTGCGTCTGGAGTTTGGACTTTACTTTTTGATGACTTATCTTTAGTGATTTTAGACAGCCTACAGAACCCCCTCCAAAGTTTTCAATATTCCACGGTTGACTGGGACGGATTTCGAAATACTTTGGACTTTGGTTGCGTTCATACTTCTCATGATTGGAGACAATCATTTTGAGATGCTCTGAGCTTGATCCTGTCTGGAATGTGGCCTTCGTGAGTGTACTGTGAAACCCTTTGAAGCGCCAAAAATGATCGTAGCGAGTGTCTAGATACACAGTCTAGACCTCCCCAGTGCTCTGGGTTGTTGTTGGTGTACTTTGAATTAGGGGTAAACAGTCATCTGCTTGTGTCAGTGTACTGTTGAACTGAATTGCAGAAGCAAGGACTGAATGCAAGTCCTATAGACACTAGTGGTCATGCTGCTTTTAAAGACGCGCCTCTTGTACGGATGCGTCTTTTGGGATGAAGACGCAGCTTTCGCTCTGTGAGTAGACGCGACTTTGGCCAAGTTGAAGAGGCGCGCGATCTTCGGAGGGACACAATTTTCTGTTAAACACGAATCCGTGTTGTGGGCGCGTTGCCACGCGTCCGCAGAATTGAGGGGACATCTCCCTTTTGGCGCGCGAATTTTGCGCTGCATTTAATATGCCTGCCACGCGTCAGACAGGATTAGGCGTCGAGCCAAGTGCCGCGTATCTCTGCGAATCACTGTGCCTATAAAAGACAACAGTCTTTCAAGAGTCATCATAAGACTCTTCTTTCTTCGCTGAGTCTTTTAGGTTTAAGAAAAGGTCGAAGCTTTTTTTCTTTTTCACCATCTTCAACACCGATTCCACGTTGCAATGGCACCAAGCCAGGCATGTTGCTTCGTCCTCGAAAGCTGTTGCTCCTGAGACTCAAATGGGTGGTCCTCCATGCAGGAGGCCCCTATTTCAGGTAATAAAACCATCTGATTTGGTTTTCCGCCATTGAAGGGGCTTATAGAGTTCTTTTAACTCTTAAGTCCCTTTTGAATGTGAACCGCCAACGCGGGCTCATGCCCGTGTTTGATCTTCAGGCTTGGTTCTTGAATTGGTGGACAAGATGCGAGTTTGATGACTTCTGCATCTTTGCTTCATCAATCTGAGTCCGTATCTGTTTGCTGTATGCGGGCCTCATTGAGCCCTGTGTCTTGAGTCAGCACTCAAAATTTTTCTAAGTGTGAGGAGTTCAGACACAGACTTCTTATAATTCTTACGTCTTGAAAGATCAGACGCAAGTTTTAATGAATCTCGCGTCTGAGTCTGATACTTAGAAATTTTTCTAAGTCCTGGATTTTAAAGTGCGTGCTTCATGCTAGCCTCGCGTTCTTTGAGTCTGGACGCAGATTTGATGATTTCCTCCGCGTCTGGATTCATTCCTATGTTTGAATTTCAAACTCTTTTCTTTCAGATTTCTGATCAAGTGTTGTACTCTTTACAGTACGATACTCCTCCAACACTTTATCCAAAAGTGTCACTTTGGGCATGTAGGCGGCGCTGATCATAATCTGACCTTTGTGCTATAGAAAACTGCTTCTGTGACTACTGGTAAGTCGAAGGAGCGCAAGGAGAGGATCTCTAAAGCCAGTATGATGACCCTCCGAGAGATTATCTTTGATGGACTGTTTGAGACAGATTCTCGCACTCCATTACGGAAGCCTGTCTTCTTCTTTGGTGACGACATTGACGAGGAAGATAGGATTTTGCACGACAGAGATTATAAGTGGCTCCGTCAGATAGGAGATAGGAGGTTCTTTCTTCCCAATATAGAGAGAATGTATCCCCTATCTTATCTTCAGCATATGTCTGTTCACCGCGCGATGGACTGGGATCTTTCCCGATTTGTCTCCGGTGTCTCTCTTGACAGACTAGGTGCCAAAGAAATACACTCTGCCGGTCATGGGAAAGAGGTCTTTGATTTATTCTCCGGATTGGTCAGGTCTGAATATCCGAGAGGGGAAACCCCTCAGCTTGGCACCACCTTCATCACCAGTTCATGAAGGTCAGGGTGATTTTCCCGTCGACTTTCGCCCGCTCGGGTGGGTTCATTCTTCCAACAGATCTTGGTGGGGCAAGATGGTTGATTCGTCCTTGTCGAACTTGGAGCCTTGCTGGAACAAGTGGGGGTACCACTCAATCAGGGTGTGCAGTATGGCCTCCCGCAAATTTTCCATAATTTCTATGGCATCCTGGAGCACTATAATCCTTTGACGGGCACATTTTTCACCCCGGTCGGAGAGATGGGACTCGCTCTTCATGAGCTGTATGAAGTCTCAGGGCTTGTTATGGAAGATGTCCCTTATGAAGAATACATTCCGACTTCTGAAAAACTTCATCTCTTGAAGAAGGAGAGCCCTCAAGTATACGAGACATACTGGGAAGTGTTGTGTCATTCCATATCTGCGGTCAAATAACCTCCTGGAGGAACAGGGGTGTTAAGCAGATGTCCTGGGCGAGCTACCTATTCAACGGTATAAATGAGAAAGATAGCCCAGTGACCAGTCTGGCTCTTTGTACTGATGAAGAAATCGCTGAGAGTCAACGCCTCTACAAGCTCTTACACTACGGAGTCAAATGAGGATACTTTCAAACTGACACGGTTTTTGAAAGTTTTTATCATCAAGCCCGAGCTCCCATTTCTGACCGGGCGCTATTGGCGGGCTTTCTTATGCTATGGCTGAAGCGTTGTGTGGTGCCAACATTGCCACATGAAGTAATTGTCGCCGATGTGGTGTACCCGCGATTTTGCTCGCCTATGGAAAGTCTATCGCCCTTCTCCCATCAATGGTGGCTGGAATTCAAAGCAGATTATGGGCTCTGGTTAAAAGCATGTGCCAAGTGGAGGCCATTGTCGACTCCAAAGGTAGACCATAGGTTGACTCGAAGGGAAGGCCGAGAGTAAAGACCCCTATCCCAGGATCGAGCTTCCATATACGTACTTGATGGCTTGGTACGTTATGCACTACCCTTCACTGATGACGGCGGTGCCTCTGTCTGAGGGGTTTGTCCCTTTTGTGCAGAAGCTGGAGAATTCGAGCTGGTCCAACTACTATATGTTCTTCGTTTGGAAATGTATTCTGAATGCTTCGAACTACCAGCTCGACCACTTGCTTCCCCGAGATTACTGATGTATCTTACGGGGATAGATTTTCTGACCTTGCGGGACCAGATGATTTCACAAGGCTGTCATCGGGAGTCTTCTGGTGGCTGATTAATATTCGGCCTGGGTATCTGCTCTTTCGGTAAGGGAACTCATGTACGATCGAGCCTTATATGTCAAGCCGTTTTGCTCGACAGTTCGGCTATGATCAATTATATATCGGTAACCCCAATGCTAATCTCTCCTTCAGCGAGAATTTGTTTGAAGGTGCTCGGGCATGGTATTATAGCGTGACTGGAGGGACAAAAGCTGTTTTCAGCTTGCCTCACAACACGCCCAACTGTTACGCTAGCCTTAACTTCTGTACTTGGTACTCCCTGGCTAGTAAGATGCCTGGTTTCTCAATAAATATTTCATGCATTAAGAGCATCAAGGCGTCTTATAAGGATAAATTGGAGTCCAACAAACGCGCGCGAGGTATGGAGGAATACCAGGCAGCCGAGAAAGAGGCAGGAGGGGAAAACAAGGGCGGGACCGAGAGCAACAACACCCAAGGAGTAGCCGTTAAAAAGAGTCGGCAGGCTGTATCCAAACGTTCCCATGGCTCTACTTCCAAGGGTGAGCTACCCGAAGAAGGCTAGGAGAGACTCGGAGGCTGAAGCTTCAATGTCTGAGGTAGTCCCTTCTGGTGTTGAGGAGCAGAGGGAGAAGAGGAAGAGGAAGAGAAGATTCCCTCTCTTCGTCCTTGTGGTCTACGCTGCAGGGGCCCCATGATCCTAGAAGAAGGGGAATTTGCATGTGAAACCATCATGGCTGAAGAGGCTGAGCGACCTGAAGTTGACTTAGTCGGGAGGGATGACGTTGAAATCTCAGGGTTTTAACTCAGCCTGGGCCTTCTTCAGTTTATGAGAGGAGGGCTGAGATGCAACAGCCTGGGTCTCCCAGTGCATTGATGCCCGCTTCACGGGTTGTAGATCCTAGTCCTACTACTGGGGTGCTCAGTAGTAAAGTCTTGATTGCTGAGCCCGCTTGTGTTGAACTGTCATCTTCATCGTCTAAAGAACATGGGTATTATTCTGGCGAAGAAGTTGATTTTGGCGATGAACCTGCTCTTCCTGATACGAGCAAATTTTCGCATATTTCAGAGGAAGAGATACAAGGATGCGACCCTATGACGGCTTCACCGATAGCAATAATATTTGCTACTGAAGGTACTTTCCTTGTTTCCTTGAACCTCTCCTTCTCAAGTTAGGGAAGGGTTCTGACATTCACTTTTGATTTTCAAGGTTGGCTATCGACAGTGAGTCACCACCACCTCCTCTCATATCGAAGAGATGATTCAAGAGCTTGCCCAGCAAGAGGGCCCTGAGGCTCCTATTACCGGGATGCCTCAAGAAAGTGCGACCGTCGGGGTCGGGGAGGCCTCAACCTCACACGACCTATCCAGGAACTTGCCATCTTCAGGCCCTCAACTTGGTAAGAGAATACTGACGTATTGAATATTCTCCTTTTATTGTCATCACTGACATTTTAGTGGCTTGCAGAGAGCACTGGGTAGCTCAAGTAGAGGATCCTGCGGCAAGCATTAGTGCGGAAGATAGTACAGTTGAAACTTGGTTGGGGAACCTGATGCCGCAAGGTTTGCTGTTGCTTCTGTTGCAGTGGAGGCTGCTACAACAATAACCATCCCAGAGGTATTGATGACTACCTCAGTACCTGACAAACCTATCATCGGCCTCACTCCTATACAAGATGAACTGATTCCCGTCTCTCACCCTATCATGAAAAGGGGGTCCGGGAGTACATCAGCAGGGTTATCTCTAGCTAACGACATGATGGAAGAGCTGGCACGTTAAATGGTGTAGCAATTTTTTACTTCCATGAGATCTTATATTAACCTCATCCTTTCTGGGGGTAGCTCTTTCGAGTTTGTCCGAATACTTCTCGAAAATCAGATCGAGAACATTGGTCATACTGGGAGTCCTTCGCAGGTTAAGGCATGCCTAATGCTGGTGGAGCAGCTGGGAAGCCATCTGAGGGAGCTCAAGTCTCTGAAAAATGCTGGTTCAGTAGATGAGGCTCAGACAACCCTGAATAAGCTTCTTTCCGCTCAAGAACATGAGCAAAAGGAGATGGAGGAACAAATAGCTGAAGAGATCCGCCATCTCCAGCATTTTCAAGCTGACCACCAAAGGCTGATTGGTGATTCCAAGGAATCTGAAATCATCATATAGAGTGCAGAGCAGGTTATTGCCACTGCTCAAGCTACCATAGCCAGGGCATAAGCCTTGATCGAGACCAATGAGCAGAAGCTTGTCACTGCTAGAAAAAGGCTGGAGGAGTTGAAAACTGCCAGGACACAGGCTGAAGAAAACCTCTCTGCTCATTCCTCCAGGTTGGAGTCTCTTCAAGCACAACTGGCTGTGAAAAGATTTTTGTCTGAGGAGGAGCTGCGGGTCCAAGCTTTGATGGAGGCTGAAAAGGCACGTTAGCATGAGATGCATCGTCTCTGAGAACAAATCCGTTCTTTGGCTAAGTAAGATTATTAGCCTTCTTCTCCTCTTTGTATTTGTTCACCCTTTTTTTTTAAAACACTCTATTTGTCAAGAGTATCTGTATCACTTTTACCATTTTTGAATCAAATAATAAAAGTCTTCAAATTTTTGCTCCATCTTCATCCTTTCAAATTTTTGCTCGCTGTCGATGAACTCAATTTTCATAACCGTAGTCTTTGACTGTTTATAAAACGTAGTCTTTAGTCGGCCATGAACAATAAACTCAGGCTGAACTGAGTTCTTGAGTGAGACGCGGTTTTCATTCATAATGGAGACGCGATCCTAGAGGACGCGGCCCTAAGTCATTACTGAAGATGCCGTTCAAGTTTATCAAGGAAGACGCACGAACCTTCCTTTCCGATTAAGGACGCAGCTTTGGCTTAAGGACAAAAGGGCGTTGTTCTGAAACGCAAATTTGTGTTGTTCAATAAAGGAGACGCGGCCTCATATTTATGAAAGGACGCAGATCCATAGACGCGGCCCTTTAGTCTGTCAGGATGCAGTGGAAGCGCGATCTTAGGCTCTTCAAAAACAGATGCATGGATCCCAGATAATTGATGGGGACGCGGCGCTGGCTCAATAGAGACGCGTCTCTGGACCCTTGATAAGGTGCAAACTCAGGCTGTATTGAATTTATGATAAAAATACAACTATCATCTCGCAATGGAGACGCAGTTCCGGGCTCCTCGAGATGATGTAGGCCTTCTCTGGTCGTTGAGGACGCAAGCTTCAGAACGCAGCTTTCAAGATGATGCAGACTCAAGCCTCAATCTCTGAATGGATCCAATTCGCTGAGGAGACGCGGCTCTGAATTACTCTCAGAAACGCGATCGCGGATCTCTTAGCAGAAATGAAAAGAACGCAGCCTTCGGTCTGTGCTTGACGCAGCCTCCTAAGGTTACATGCAGCTCGTCTTAAAGATTTTTGTTAGATCTTTAAATACCAAGTCAGCGTTGACGATTGGGACTCGTGTCCTGCGACGTTTCCCGAAACCCAATCCACGCGTCAGCTCTTCATTGGGCATTGACGTTAATATCTTTAAATGCCGAGTCGGCGTTGACGATTGGGGACTCGCGTCCTTAACGTTTCTCGAAACGGCAATCCACGCGTCAGCTCTTTATTTGGGCTTTGACGTTCGTGCGGGAATTAAGGCCGATGGCTCTGATTTTTACGCCATTAATTACAGGCCTTATGGTTTGCCTATAAATAGGCCTCGCCCCCTAAACAGTCCATTGCTCAGACTGTTTCCCCTTAAGAGCAGGCGCTCTAAGGGATTTCATCTTGACTTAATCTTCTTCTTCAATTGGATGTACCCCCATGGACAGCAGAGACTCAAAGCTTACATTCTTTCCTTTAATCTTTTCTAAAGATTATCACTGTCAAGTGATTTTAAGATCAAAAGCGTCCCTCTGAGCACCTTTTATACCTATGCCTTGATGCAGAAAGTTCACCTCTAGCGGGTTCTTCTGCGGGTAGGAATTAATTGTCACCATGACATACTCAGCCCAACATGAGTTTCGGTTTTACTGTCCCTTGAAGAGATTCACTCTCTTGACCATTTCTTGAGGTCTGATTAGTGTACCCATTATTTGAAAGTCACGCCTTTTAGATTTCTTGATGAAGCACGAATTGACTGAGTCTGAACTCTAATTTAAAGTCCTTTGAACGCAAGTGTGATAAACTCTGTACCTGGACTGTGAGACGCGAGCTTTGCATATAGAGCTCGCGTTTGAGTTGTTAACTTCAAAGAACTTTAATTCTGGTCAAGGGCTTCAGACTGGGATGTAGCAACCCTTGTTTCTCGAACAAGGATGTGGCAACTTTCGCGTCTGGTTCCCTTTGCGTCAATTATTTTGGACGCGGATCTAACACTAGACCATGTTCAGATCTGTGTGTATCTAGAATCCACGGCTTCGATCGCGTCTGTTTCTGTCGCAACAGGATTTTGCCTTTCTGCGCAGGTCATCCCTTCGTCTGAAGTTTACAGCTATAGCCGCGTCTGTTCTTCAATCTTCTGTTTTAGAATTCTAACCTTCTGATTTTTACTTCTCGCAGGTAGCCTCAATCATCCTTTCGCATATTCGCTGGGCCTTGGGAGAATATATCGGCCAGCGAACTTGTTCGATGTTCGACCAATGGAGGAGAAGTCACGGCTCCTGTTTATGGAAGACGAGGATTTGCGCGACTGATGACATCCGTCAAGACCTCATTGGACATGATGCACCGACAGTACCCCGGGCTCGTCATGGTCACAGTGGGTATGGCGGTAGATATGGTGGTGGTATGGTCCTCTTGCAGGTCACTGGAAAGAGGACGTCACCTATAAGGTCTCGGATTCTCCACCAGTCTTACCCCAGAAGTGACATCGACGAAAAATCCATGCTCATTGGATGACTTTCTGGTGGTAGAGATGTTCATCAACGAAGGGTCATGACCTATATCAGTTGATCGAGTGGAATCAGAAGGCTTTGCTGCATTTCGACCTCAAGAAACACCGTTGTTCTTGGTCAATGATGGACCCCTTCGATGTTTAAGTCATGCATCATGATGTAATCAGCATCCGATCGTCACCATAGTGCTCAGCCCTTCTTTGGCGTCCTTCCAAACATCTTGTATTTGGAGTGGTGAGCATGCTTCAAGGAGTGAGTGCAACCTTTTACTGAGAGAGAGAGGAACTTCTTTGTATTCCTTTATTGTAACACTCAATCTTATTGTATAAGAGAGCGTCTTGTATCACTTTCATATGTCTGGACATAAATAAAAGCGACACTTTTTGTTTTCTTCTTCTATTGTCTTGAATTCCCTTTTTGCATTGAAAATCAGACGAATAGAAGTAAAGGATCTTTGACTTCCTGAAAATATGATAATAATCCTAACGAGTCAAAGTTTGTAGGAAAATCCTGTTTCAGAAAATTCATCAATGCTGTCAGAGGTGTGATATTAACTTGAAAGAAGTAAGATAATTCTTGTGGACCTGCCAATCTATAAATGAGAATGACAAGTGAAATTTGTACCCCCAGGGAGGATGAGTTTTCATCAGAGGTTTGGAATTGACTTGACTAAGACCCAATTGGGATTTAATGAAAACACTGTTAATGGTGTAATGTTAACCTAACAATGTTTTTAAGTGGACTTATTATTCTGTTGACAAGAATAATAAGTGAGACTAGTTTCGTAGAGAATCTTTACCGTTAGAGGTGTATATTAACTTAACGGGTTGAACTGAATCTTGTCAGAAGTGCGATGTTAACCTGATAAGGATGTGAGACAGAGATGTGATATTAACTTAACTCGAGAGCGTTCTAACTTCATTTGGAAAACTGAAAGTGTCACTGTCATAGGTGTAATGTTTAACTTGACAGTGAGGGTAATGCTAGAGGTGTAATTTTGAACTTGGTATTGGTCATCTCGACTTCGACAAGGAAGTCCGAGGGAAAGTCATGGTCATAGGTGTATTGTTGAACTTAGCAATGACCTGGATGCTAGAGGTGTAATGTTAAACTTAGCATCGCTCATCTCAGCTTCGATATGGAAGTCTGAGGAAAAATGACTGTCAGAGGTTTAATATTGAACTTGGCAGCAACTTAATCACTGTTAGAAATGTAATGTTAAACTTAACAGTAATTTGTCAGAGGTGTAGTATTAACTTGACAGAAATTGACTCGAGATAGGAGCACTTTGAGGACCTATCGTTCTACTGATGAGAAGTGACTGGTAGAATTTGAAATGTCAGATGTGTAATTTTAACTTGCCAGTGATTGATTTGCGATATAAGTAATTTTGAAGACTTATCATTCTATTGAGAATTGACAAGTGAAGTTTGAAGTGTCAGAGGTGTAGTGTTAACTTGATAAATTTGAAGGCTTGCTACTCCATATAGAGTTGAGACAAGTAAGGTTTGTACTTGCTAGGAGTATTGAGATTTTTCATTGCAAGAGGTATAATGTTAACGTAGCAATGACTGTATTTTGTAGACCTAACATTCTGTGTATGAGAATTGGTAAGGGATTTTGGATGAGAGAGTGGGACCAAATCCACTTAGAATTTTTAGCAACCCTCAGCTATCAACGGATTTGGTGTGCCTTTACCAACTATCGTTTGAGTTGGGCTAGCCATGCTATTCCCCTCAGCATGATGAGTTGTCGAAGAGTTATGTTGGGTTTAAAGCCAACATTTTCCTCTGTCCTTAGCCGTCGGAGGCGTCAGACGTTAATGAAGGGAGCAATATTAAAATCCAAGTTTCGCCTTCTGTTTCTTTCTCAATATTTACATCATGCATCATGGTGCAGTCAGTGTCCGATTAGCATATCACCGATCTATCGTGATGTGACCCAGTAAAGGAAAGAAACTTTTCTTCGATCTGGAGCTTCGATCAGAGGTGTAATATTAACTTGATAAGAGGAAAAGTACTATTAAGGATAGTACTTCTTCAGGAATCTGCCATTGATCGGCATCATGAGTGTATCACCGTTTGAAGTTATGAGGCGGTATGCTCCATTTGAGTAGACTGACTCTACTACAAATGATCCTTCCCATTTGGGCTGAAATTTTTCTTTTGTCTTATGTGTCATCACCATAGGTCTTCTGACAGCTAAGACAAGGTCACCTTTCTTGAAAGTTCGCGCCTTAACTTTCTTATTGAAGGCTCTAGTAATCCGGGCTTGGTAGAGCTCGATTTGTTGTTGGGCCTGCAGACGTTTATCATCTAAGGCTTCCAGTTCTTGGAGTCGCAGTCGATGCTTCTCCTCCTTTGTCATCTCTGCTGTCAAGGCGACGCGTAGAGATGGAATTTGGATTTCTAGTGGAAGCACGGCTTCAGACCCATATACCAAAGAAAATGACGTAGCTTTAGTTGGGATTCGAACAGTTGTGCGATACGCCCATAAGCATTCACCTAGCTTGTCGTCCCAGTCACGCTAACTTTTCGAGACAAATTTCTTGAGAAGCTTGCCGATGGTCTTGTTGAAAGCTTCTGCGAGACCATTAGCAGAGGGGTAGTATGCCGTTGAAGACACACTCTGCATTCTGAACTTAGTGCAGAACCTCTGAAAAGCCTGACTGATGAACTGGGTTCCATTGTCATGGACGATTCGCCGAGGTACACCAAACGGTAGATGACGTGATGTTTAACGAATTTGATCACATTAGATGACTTTTCTCCTTCCAAGGAATGGCCTCAGCCCATTTAGAGAAGTAATCGGTTATGGCTAAAATGAACCGATATCCTTTTGATGATGGTGGGCTGATAGAGCCAACTACGTCCATGCCCCACATCTCAAATGGCCAGGTAGAAGTTGTAGAGTGAAGGTATCCTGGTGCTTGATGGATAAAATCACCATGCACTTGGCAGGCATGACATCTTTTGGCATAAGTGATAGCGTCAGTGATCATCTTAGGCCAATAATATCCCAACCTTTGGATTCGATTCGCAAGTTTTGGGCCAGGTTGATGGGCTCCACACATGCCGTCATGGGCTTCTTTCAATACCTCCTGTGCCTCTTTTTGTGATAGGCAGCGAAGCAAGATCCCGTCATGCGATCGAACGATATAATATTCGTGTGATCGCATTATAGTAGAATTTGGGGGCTTTCCTTCTAATGGCAGCCGCTTCTTTGGTATCATCATGCAGGATGCCGTATAAAATAATCAATGTAAGGAATCGCCAGTCTCTAGGCTCTGGGCCGGTTGACGACTCAAGAGCTTCTTTGACTTGACAATCTCCTGTTGGCTTCTGGTACCCTTCAGAAGCGATTCTTGGGCAATACAGGTAGTGACTGTGGACAAGTATTTTTTCTACTACTCCGGCTGGAAGGGTTAAAGAGGCGGCGAGAGACGCCAGTGCATCTGCATGCGCATTTTGCTTACGTGGTACATGGTCGATGTAAAAGTTTATGAACTTCCTGGCCATGTGGACAGTTGCATTGTAATAGGGTACTAGATCTTCATGTCAGACTTCGTACTCCCCACGAACTTGGTTGACGAGTTTAGAGTCCCATATGCCTCGATATTTTTAACGCCAATCTCATCGGTGATTTGCATTCCAATCAAAAGGGCATTGTACTCCGCTACATTGTTGGAACAAGGCTCAGTTAATGAGACGGCTCGGGAATCACATAGTTCTGTGGGGAGACGAGCACTACCCCTACTCCTGCTATGATATGTCCTTTCGGGCCTGTTCTCGATGCACCGTCAAAGAAAAGTTGCCACACTTGTCTTTCAAAAGATGTCTGGGTCAGGCAGACTTCAGCGACCTCGTCTGGGAGATCCTCGTAAAGTTCGGTTGCCCTTAGATCTGGATGCTCAGCCAGGAAATCCGCCACCGCTTGTCCCTTCACGGCTTTTTGTGGTAAAAGCGCATTTCATAGTGGATAGCAGTATGGCCCATTTTTCCAGTCGGCCGTTTAACGATGATGGCTTTGTCATGAGCAACCTTAAAGGGTTAACCTTTGATATGACGTTTATAGTTTGGCCTACCAAATAGTGTCGCATTTTCTGAACAGCGAACACCAATGCCAAACATTCCTTCTCGATTGGGTTGTATCGATGTTCGGCCCCGATCATGGTTCTACTCAAATAATAGATTGCTTGTTCGCGTCCTTGATCATTGTTCTGGGCTAGTAAAGCTCCTAAAGAATGGTCTATTACTGAACGTATATCAGGAAAGGTTTTCTGGACACCTGAGCTGTAAGGACTGGTAGTTGTGTGAGGTATTGTTTAATTTCCTCAAATGATTGTTGGCAAGCAATGTCCCAAATGAATGAGACACCCTTTTTCATTAATTTGGTAAAGGGTTATCATTTTTCGGAGAGATTTGAGATGAACTTTCGGATGTATGCCAATCGTCCTTACAATCCCCTGAGTTCTCTGAGATTCTGTGGAGGTTGCATCTCCTGAATGGCACGAACCTTTTCCGGGTCCAAATGAATTCCTGTGAAAGTTACCACAAACCCTAGGAATTTACCGCTAGCCACTCCCAGGAAGGATTTGGTGGGGTTCATCTTCAACTGATGGGCCTGCATGATGTCAAAGATAGCCTTTAAATCGGCTATGTGATCACCTTTGGCGCGGCTTTTTACTGCAATGTCGTCAACATAGCATTCCACCGTTTTGTGCATGTGTTCGTGGAAAATGGCATTCATGGTCCTCTGATATGTCGCCCCGCATTCTTTAGTCCGAAGGGCATGACGGTGTAGCAGTATACCCCCAGTGGTATCCTGAAAGAGGTATGTTTTTCATCATCATGATACATTTTGATTTAGTTATACCCTGAGAATCCATCCATGAAGGACATTCGCTCAAACCCGCACGTATTGTCAATCATGACATCCGTGATTGGAAGTGGGAATTCATCTTTGCGACATGCCTCATTTAGATCGCGAAAATCAATGCAGATTCGGATCTTTTCATTCTTTTTGGTAATGGGGACGATATTGGCTACCCATCAGGATGTTGTTCTTCCCTAATGAAGCCAGAGTCTATAAGTTTTTTGACTTCTGACTGAATTGCTTCCATTACTTCTGGCCGGAACCGTCGCTGCTGTTGTTTGACTGGCCTTACATCCGAATTAATGTTGAGGCGATGCATGGCCACTTGAGGGTCAAGTCCAGGCATGTCCTCGTAATTTCAGGCGAAAACATCTATGTATTCTTGCACAAGAGATATTAAATCTTCTTTCTCGGAGGGCGACAAGCTTTCACTTATAAAGATAAGCTTAGGATTAGCCTCATCTCCTAGGTTAATCTGAACAACCTTATCCTCCGTGGGTGGCTCGCATTGTTCAAAGCGAGTATCCCAAAGAGCATTTAAGTGTTTGATCTAAGGATCTGTATCAGATTGGATAATTTCTTCGTTTCTGTCTTCCAGTTGGCTTGCTGAAACCATATTCACTGAAAGTTCCATGAAGATGTTGTCGATACTAACATCTGACTCCCACGATGACGTGTCCGATGAGTAATTATGGCATAATGACTCTTCAGACTCAGAGGCTGATGGGATTGGAGTTGAAACATAGCCCAACCCCTTGCGAGTCTGATGATAATGATGAGGGGTTTTCCCTTTTGGCACAAAAGATCAGAGTAGTGTTCTCCTTCCTTTGCCGAAATTCAACCCTGGACCGTTTGTCAGATCATACCCCATGCTTTCTATCATTCTGAGTGCAGTTGGCTCATAATGACCGAACTGAGGGCGTTCCTTCTCGCTTTCTGATTCTTCACGGGATATCGGTTCGGATTTAATTCATCCGAGAAGAATTAGTTTTTGGCCTTTCCGTCTTGTTGGAACCATGAATACTGATTCTTGCGCATCACCGGCATCTTGGTATGTTTCGAAGGATGACTTCACTGGTACATGCAATGATGTTAAAGCATCCATTGCCGACCAGGAGTCATCACCTACTTCAGTACTAGTGTCTGATGGTACTTAATCAGAAGCAAACACAGAAAAATAAGCCAAATCTAATTTTTCATTAATATACCATCTGCCTACGTCATTGAGTGTTATCAACATCAAGATTATCAATGCTCGTTACACAAGTAGATCTAGTTCCTACATGCACTCTTCTTTTTCCGGCTCGGTGTCAGCTTCAATACTAGAGTCTGGCTCCTCTGGTTGCGGGATTTGTTTGTTTTCACAGAATCCTGATACATGAGAGAGTCTGTGAAATAGTTCTCGACTCCCTTGAACGGATGCCTTTCGGTAATCAACGTTCATACATTTCTGCCTGCCTCATCAATATTTTCATGACTTGGTGGAGGGTAGAGGGAACGATAGAATTCTGATGAATCCATGGTCGTCCCAGCAGCAAATTGTATGAGGTGTCGGCATCGATCACGTAGCATGTCACTTCCGACTTTAAGTCCCCAATTTGGCATTTGAGCTTGATCTTCCCCATTGGACGGGTACCATTGGCATTGAACCCATAAATGGTAGTCTGAGTGGCGCTCAACCGGTGGGTAGGAACCCCTAAATGTTGCATAACCCGGCGAGGCATAATGCTCAATGTAGACCCTGGATCCACCTGAATGCGGCTTATTTCAGATGATCCGATGTACCCTGAGAAGTATAGGGGTCGTTCATGTTTCCCTTTAACTTGCATATCATCTGCCGTGAAAGTGATGCAGGGAGCATTTTGGGAGGCGTGGAGGCAACCCTCTACACCTTCCTCCCGTGGTCTAACTGGCACCTGGGTCATGAAAACCTCAGCGTCAGCTAGAGCCTCTCTCAAAGCCTCTCTGGTTGACTTTGATAGCCTCAGGAGCTCGTAAAGAGTGATTCGGGCCGGGATATTGGCCAGTTGAGTCAGGACGTCAAAACGGTAAGGTATTGTGGATCCCTCCGCGTTGTCTTTTGAGAGAGCTTTGGAAAACTGAAGCTCTTTCTGTCTCTCCACGGGTTGTTTTTGTGGAGGGCTTGGCTGACTCTGTAGTGGGTTTAGGGGAGTTGGCACCATTTCGTCATACTTTTTTAAATATGACTGACCCGAACGAGTTTCCTCCACAAGTTGGTTGGGTTCTGCAGTGAGAACTATTGTTTCCTCTTCTGAATCAGTCAGTGAGGGAACATCAGTTTTCGCTTCTCGGGAAGAAGCGCACACCACATTACAGAACGAAGCTTTTGCTTTGCCTTTGGACCTTCTGTTGGTAACAGTGGTCCATTGCTGGCCATCCACAAGATCGGGATGAACCCACATAACTTCTCCCTGATGTGTGGGAACAGGTACAAGGCCCTTCTCTTGCTGACGGTGAGGGTCTATGTTGATCATTCTTAGCTCCCCTTTTGGGATGGGGACTACTCCAGAGGGTGTTGGAGGTTGTCTTCCAAACTGGAGGAATGATGTCATATTGGCCGTCACTTTTTTCTGCTCTGGACGGAGTTTTAATACCTCTGCGTCAATCAAGGCCTGAAGGATGTCTTTGAAGACATAACAGCTCTTGATGGGGGTCCCAGCATCCTATGATACAGGCAGTAGTTGGGATTATCGGTTTTACCGACTTCTTCAGGGCGTCTAGCTTCAGGAAGCTTCAGTCTGTTGCTCTTGTTAAGTAACTTGAACAGCGAGTCAACATGTTCGTCCTTGAAGGAATACTGCTTGCTGGCGCGCGGCTGACTTGAAGAGCCACTTCCCTTGACCGGTTGTTGACGGGTTTGGGGGGATTTGGTTTCTCTGTCGCCAAGTTATCCTTCTTTTTTGTTTGGAGGGATGTGTCTGGCGCACGCTTTGTCAACCTTTCGGGTCTGAGTTTGTTTTCTTCTTCCCTAACCCGGGCGATAATTTCTTCAGCCTGTTCACCTTGCTGGATTAATATTTCCAGGTGCGGCTTTCGGCAACTCCTATTTGGGCGAGGAGTGAAGTTTGTAGATTGTGGCGGCATGTTTCCACCAGGGTGACCTGGGTCATACCGCTTGGACATCAGAGTGCTACATTCCAAAATCGTTCTACAAATGATTTGACGGACTCCCCCTTTCGCTGTTTTGTAGCCAAAAGAGTAGGCATTGTGACCTTTGAGTCGTCTTCAAAGAAGCGTTTCAGGAAGAGCTTCTCCAAATCGCCCCAATTTTTAATGGAGCCTTCCGGGAGTTTCATGAACCATTCAAAGGTGAGCCCTTTTAGGGTGCCGATGAACAAACGTGCCAGGATAGCATCGTTATCTACCACATTCCTGTTGGCCCAAAGGTCTATCACTCTAGTTTTGATGATGATCAACTCATAAAGTTATATTTACTAATGATCTTGTGTTTAATTAGTGACAGATTCATTATCAAGATCTTAGTAGGTGCATAGCTCAACAAAGGATAAAATATCAAGATTTGGAGCTAGCACGGTATGATCCAAGGAGTTTTGGATCAAGCTTGGACCAAGTCAAGAAGATGAGAAGCCTTCAGGTGAAGACTTCAAGAAGATGAAGACTTGTGTCTAGGTATAAGATTTTATTTTTGTTTTAGATAAAATATAAAGGATAGATAGTTGGTGGATTGCTCAAGTATACCATGCACACACACTCTTGATTTAGAATTGTTTTCATAAAGATTTTTTAGTTTAGAAAAGATTTTTCTTTTTGAAAAATATAAGTTTGGTTTTTGGTATTTCTCATATACTTATCTTTCAACCCAAAACCATATTTAGAGCCTTATGACAAAAACATAGATATTACATTATGATTGTACAGTGGATCATATCCATACACACTATGTTTTAAAATGAAATCAAATATCTTGTTTTTATTTTTGTGAAGTTATGAAAACCAAGTTTGAAAAATACATGTTTTGATTTTTTGATAAAATTTGCAAGACGCTGAAATAATATGAATATGTTGATATATGTCTTGAAAAATTTTTATCACATGTTTGGTTTTCAATATAATGTTAAAACAAGTTTATGGAATTTTTAAAAGTGTTAAAGATTTTAAAATTAATTTTTAACCAGTTTTCCAGACCTGGAACTGGCTGACAGGCTGGTCCGGTCGACCGAGCGGTCGACCGCACCATGGTCCGGTCGACCCATGGTCGACCGATGTGCACAGACTTGTGCGTGTCTGGCAGCACAGTGGTCCGGTCGACCGGACGGTCGACCGCTGCAGAGAGTTCTGCTCTCTGGATTTCTGGGTCGACCGGGCGGTCGACCGGAGGCTCCAACGGTCGGATTTTCGACCGTTGGCGGTCGACCGGGCGGTCGACCGAAGCTCTGACAGACCCCAACGGTCACATTTTTCTGATCTCTATAAAAGGGGGTTTGGTCATTGTTTTGAGCCAAGATTTTAGAGACTCATAGAGCGAGTTTTTCCCAGACTTTTAGAAGAGTTTTCTCCACAAAATAGAGAGCAAATATTTCCTATCTAAAGGGAAGTTTTTATAAAGAGTGTTAAAAGAAAGTCTATGAGTTTTTCCTCCACCTTTTACATCCTTGATTTTCTCACACCACACTTGAGCAACCATTGATTATACATCCTATAGGTGTGTTGTAGTGAGAGCTTTTATTGGTGATCAAGTGTTTAGATCACCAAGAGATCATTTCTTGTGCTTTGAGGAGGCGGACGTGTGTGTCCGCGTTGTTTCGAGTTCGGGTGCGAACTTGTTGTACGAGGTGCGGCCTCGGCGAGCCGGTGGGCTTGCGGTGTGTACGGGACTAGAGAGTCCGAGGGCTTGTAGGTGTTGCGGCACCGAGGAGAGATCCATTGGGATCTTGCATAGTGGAAATCCTTCGTGTGTCGAAGGCGGGGATGTAGAGCAAGTGTGCTCGAACCTCGAAACATACCCTTGTGTTTGCGATTGCTCACTCTCTCTCTTTGTCTCATTTATATCTTGCATAGCTTATATTGTCTTTACATTTACATGCTTGATATATGTTGTGTGCATAATTGATATATATACTTGCGTGGATTGTTGCTAACACTTGTATTCAATCAAGAGAGCCAACGCGGCACCTCAACCCATTCAAGGGGAATCTAGAGGAGTTTGTCCAGAGCCCTTCACGGGGAATTCGGCAACACTCTTGGTTATACGTGGTGTTTAGTGTAATAGATTTAATTAGGTCATAATTGTTTTTAGCTTCCGCATTATTTGCATCATTCGGCATTTAGTGACATTTTGATTAGTCATCACCTATTCACCCCCCTCTAGGTGATTTACAATTGGTATCAGAGCTAGTGCTCTTGATATTGGGTCTAACAACCTAGAGTAAAAGATCCTCATTTTTAGGCTAATCACAAGATTTTGTACACACACACCATGGACTTCATGTCACCACCCACCTTTGACATCCTCAACATCAACATTTGGAAGGTTAAGATGTCATTGTACCTCAAAGTCTTAGGCATTCATGTATATCTTGCCACTACTAATAATGCATATTCTTTAGATGGTAAGAATTTTGAGGCTAATGCAAAAGCCCTTCATGCTATCAAGTCAACCCTAAATGATGATTATTTATCTAGGTTTCTAATGTTGAATCGGCTTTTGTAGTATGGAACATCATCACCTCCCTCGGCGAAAAAGATCTATACTATGCGGGGAGTGACTCGGATGTTGGAAGCGACACCTCCAACAAGTGCTACATGGTCCAAGGGGATAACCCCCTTGAGGTAAACTCCGAATCCGATGATGAGGACATGTCATATGATGAGCTTTCTACATTTTGTCAATTATTGCTTGAGAAATATGACATGATTAAGAAAGATAATAAAAATTTGAAAAAGAATATTGCTTGCATGCATGTAGAACAAGACTCTTTTAAATCTAACATTGCATGTTTAGAAAAAGATAACAAAAATTTGAAAAAGGATTTTGATTGCATGCTTAAAGAAAATGATTCTTTTAAATCTAAGATTGCATGCTTAGAAAAGGAAAATAAAGATTTGAAAAATGAGAATGTTTCCTTATTTTCAAAATTGAATGATTTGTGTGAAGGAAACAATACTTTGAAAAATAAAATTGACTTGGTGGAAAAACAAAAAGAAGTTGTTTTTCAAGAAAATATTACTTTGAAAAGAAATTTGTTGAAAAAGAAAAAGAATTTGTTTCTAAAAAGAAAAAGAAAAATGATTCTATATCTCACCATGCTTTACATGCCACAACTAATGAGATTAAGAATTTGAAAAATAAAATGGATGGTTTGAGTTCAACTTTGAACTCTTGTGCTTTTAATCATTCTAGATTGCAGTCAATTTTTCGAAGAAACAACTCCACATGTTCATGCACATCATAACCATGCATTTGCTTATGTTGCACATGTTGGCCCAATGGCTTTCCACTCTAGTTTTGATGATGATCAACACTCATGTAGTTATGTTTACTAATATTCTTGTGTTTCTAAGTTTCAGATCATTAACAGGATATTAGTTGGTGATTAGCTTCAACAAGATGATTAGAAGCTTATCATGGTGATTCCGGTGCCAAAGCTTAAAGATCATACCTTTGCACTTGGAGAATCACGGAGTTTTGGAGCAAGTCTACTTGAAGATGAAGATCGTCAAGAAGACTTAGGTATCCTAGTTTAGATTATGAGTTTTAGATCCATTTGTAAAGCTTAGTATAGTTGATATGCTCAAGTGCACAAACACACACGTTTTATGATTTGATATTTGGTTTTTATGAATAGTTGATCAAAACAAGTTTACATATGGTATATGTATAGTAGATGTTTTCTATTTATACATACATGCTTTAACTTGGTAACAAAACTTATTTTGATATCCCTATTCATGTTTTGAAAAAATCAAGTTTGACAAAATACAGGTTTTGTTTTTGATAAAATTTGCAAGACTCTAAAATGAATTGATATGTTGATATAATGTCTTGAAATTTTTATCACAAGTTTGGTTATCAAAGTAAAATGATAAAACAAGTTTTAGAAAAACATATTTTTAGAAAAACAGTTTTTATTGTGATTAAAACTATTTTTTAGATTTACTGTGATTTTATGGGATTTTTATTGAGTGAAAAGACCTA
The DNA here is from genome assembly GCA_038442645.1 of Agave tequilana. Lineage (NCBI taxonomy): Eukaryota > Viridiplantae > Streptophyta > Magnoliopsida > Asparagales > Asparagaceae > Agave > Agave tequilana. The sequence goes on from JAVJIF010007933.1 coordinate 25,163, forward strand.
TTTTCAAATCCCGTATCTGTGCAGATCTGCACTGTGCCTGCCAGGCCAGTTCGGTCGACCGGACCGGTCGACCGCACCAAGTGGCCGGTCGACCGGGTCGGTCGACCGATGTGCACAGACGTGCACGCTGGCTACACATTGTAGTCGGTCGACCGGACCGGTCGACCGAGTTGAGAGTTCAACTCTCAGGATGTTTCGGTCGACCGGCCGGTCGACCGCTAGTGCCCAACGGTCACTTTTCTGACCGTTGGCGGTCGACCGGGCCGGTCGACCGACGCCTGTCAGAGCTGCCAGCTCAGCTCTAACGGCTAGTTTTCTGTTTGGGCTATATAAACCCCATCTCTTTGGGGATTTTGGCCAAGTTTTTTAAGGAGAAAATTTCTGGTTTCTAGAGGTTTTAAAACAAGTTTTCAAAAGTGTTTGGGGCTTTAATTCTTCAATCTTTATTGTTTTAGGTTTTTAGAAAAATCAAAGAAAAGAATATTTTGGGAGATTTGTCTTGGTTTTCATTCTATATCTTTTGGAGGATTTTCCCAAGTGATTTTCTTTGTTGCTAGTTTTCCAAACACCTAGTTTTTCACACTTGAGCTATCTTCTATCCTAAACTATTAGGATCTTGTTTTTGTGGAAAAAGATAAGAGAAAAGAAAGAGAAGAGTTTGAGGTTGTTTGTTGTAAACCTCTTTGTTGTAAACCCTCCTTCATTTGTTGTATCCCTCTTCGGTAGAGGTGATCGGAGTGGTATTGGTTGTGAGCCTCTTAGGTAGAGGTGGAGTTTGGTTGTGAGCCTCTTCGGTAGAGGTGTGTGGATTGGTTGTTGTTGGTTGTTGGCCTCGGTGGAGGTTGTTGTATTGAGAGAGGAGTTAGGTACTCCGTGTGTTGTAAGAAATCCTCTTCGGTAGAGGTTCCCTCGGTGGGAGTTGAGATAGTGGAAATCCTACACGTGGTGTAGGCGGGGATGTAGAGCAAGGTGCTCGAACCTCGAAACAAATCTTGGTGTTTGCGTTTTGATCCATTGTCTCTCTAACTCTCTCTCTTATAATTGTGCAAAGCATCATATTCATATCATATCATATTTGCTTGTGTTGTGCATATTTCATATTTCCTTGCATTTATTCATATTGCTATTCATTCTTATATGCTTGGCTTGATTGTGTGTATTTTATATTGCTTGGATTGCTTGTGTGTGTGTGCCTAACTTATACTCATCCAACAAGAGCTTCACATAGCACCTCAACCCATTTCAAGGAGAATCAAGGGGAGTTAGTCCAGAGCCTCGCAAGGGGAATTCGGCTACACTTGTTGTATTGTATTAGTTTGTGCATAATTTGCATTAGCTTCCGCATTTAGCGCACTTAGTTTGCATTGAGTTTCTTAGATTAGCAATTACACCTATTCACCCCCCCTCTAGGTGTTTTTCAATTGGTATCAGAGCTAGTGCTCCTGATACTTAGGCTTAACATCCTAGGAGTGATCCATTTGCTTGCTAATCTCATTTGCATTTGTTTGTTTGCACATTCATATATAGTTTACCATGGACTTCATGACCCCTCCTAGCTTTGACCCTTCCAACATTGATGTTTGGAAGTATAGGATGTCCATGTACCTAAAGACCCTAGGTTTGCATGTCTTCCTTGCCGCCACCAAGAGATGTTATCTTGGTGATTGCAATCATATAGGGGCCAATGCACAAGCCCTAGAGGCCATTAGAAGCACTTTATCTAAAGATTATCTTTTATGTGTTTCTAATCTTGATTCCGCCTTTGCAGTGTGGAACAAGTTATCAACAACCACCAACACCTCCAAGCTTCAAGTCCAAATCCAACAAGAAGAGGAATCTAGTGGAGAATCCAACTCTATATGCTACATGGTCCAAGGGAATGACTCCCTTGAGGTACACTCGGAAACTCCATTAGATAGTGATGATGATGCTAGTTCTTCTAGTAATGATTTTGTTGATCCCCATGCTTTAAATGAAGAACTATCTATTGTGTGTGAAAAATTAATTGAGAAGTATAAAATTTTGAAAAAGAAAAGTCTAGATATTGAAAAAGAAAATAAATGTTTGCACTCTAGACTTGATTGTGTTTTGCAAGAGAAAGTTGAGGCCTATAATGAAAGAGATTCATTGAGATCTCAATTGGAACTTGCTTTAAAAGAAAATAAATTTTTAAAGTCTAAAAATGATTGTGAAACTCTTTTGAAGAAAAATGAAAATTTGTCTTCTAAAGTTGATTTTGTTTTAAAAGAGAATGTTGTTTTGAAAAACAAAATCATTTCTATTTCTAATAATTTAAATGTTTGCTTAGAGAGAAAAATTGTTTTGCAAAATAAGATTGATTCTCATGTTTGCCATGCTAGTGTAGCTTCTTCATCTAGTCTACCTAATGCATGTACCTCTTCTTCTAGGATCAATGATGATATTTGTATGTTAAAGAAGAGAGTAGATTGTTTGGGCTCCACTATGAGCCATGTGCCATGAACCACACACGGTTGGAAACCTTGGTTCGAAAGAAACAAGTTCCATCCTTTATGCATGCACACCCATCACGGCATACACATGCTTCACACGACACCATCAACACAAGTATGTTCATGTGTACACATGTACACATTGTGGCCGAAAAGGCCATCTTGCTAAATTTTGTTATGATAGATTACATTCTCCTAATTTAGCAAAGAATTTTGTTTGGGTTAGAAATGAGACTAACCCCCATGGACCCAACAAGATGTGGGTACCAAAGACCACCCCTCCTATTATTTTTGATGTAGGTGTGGGCTCTCACATGACGTGAGAGTGATGACACCTTGGAGTGGATGCGTTCCGGACTTCATGGAAATCAAATTGGATGCATCACTTTCAAGGGAAGATTTGGTGGAGATGACCACCATGTTTTGGAGACAAGGAGAGTTGCTTCTTCGTTTTGGTAACAATCCTTTACTCCCATTTATTGTTTACATGCTTTCCATCTTTTAATATTTATAGGCATTTTTTGATGTCTATGGATTAGTATGTTCATTCCATGTTTATTAGATCCTTGACATACATATATAGTATTTGAGACACACATGCTTATATGAACCCATAATTAGTGTTCTCACTTTTATTTGAGCTATAATGTACATCATGAATCTAATACATGTGAATTCACATAATAATCATGTTTTAGTTTTCCATGATGACTTTTATCATGATGATTTTTGTATTTGTTTTGATGCTTCTTGTTAAGATTACTTGTTTAGATGTTAGTTTTCATTAAGACTAGGAATTATACTTGTACATATAGTGGGCCACAAATAAATCTATATATGTTTGGGCTTGATTGCTTATTTGAACCATTAGATGTGCTAGTATAGTCTAGTTTTGATGATTCATACATTTCAAACTTGTATTCCATTTTTGGATTTATTTTATGAGTTTTCACTTCATGTATATGTGTATTATTGTCAAACTTTAAGATATACATGTATACCTCTTGAGTCATTTGCCTTCCATGTAAATCTATTTATGGACTCAATTGTGTTTAGAGATATGTATGTATACTTCTTGTGTTGACAATTCATACATATACCTTGAAATGAAAATTGCCTTGATGAAAATTTAGCTTATCATGATTTTCATGTTTTTCATGTGTTCAATATTTAACTTCATGTATATGTCTATCTTATCCAATTATTGACTATACATGAGTATCCTTTTTGAGCCACGTGCCTTCATGCATATATTTTTGGACTCGTTATGTTTTGGATATGTATGTATACTTTAGTTTGTATTAGACATACATATGCCTTGAAGATTAGATAGTTTTGATGATTTTCGTGTTTTAAAGAATAATTGAGCTTATTGCCTAATTTTCATATTTATGATCTTCATATTTTATTTGTACACTCACATCTATTGCTTGCTCATGTTTTGTTTTCATGAGTCTTATTTATGCCTAATTGAACTTGAGTGTTTGATATGATGTGAATTTCATGTTTATGAAAAACAATTTTGTTTTATTCCTTACTTGAAGGATTTCGTACTAGTTAACAAGCTTTCCATTTAACTAGTTGCGATGTTCTTCAATTTGGTAGTGATTTTCAAACTAAGCTATATTTTCAAATCTATTTTTGAAAACCCCTACCATCTAAAGGCGGTAGGATGGGAGATCATGTTCATGAATGCCCTAAATTGAAAATCTCTAAAACTTGAATTATGATTGGGTGGTAGATAATATGATGTATACACTTGAACTTATTGTTATGTCAATTGGTATCATTGAACTCTTTCAATTGGTATCATTTTGACCTTTTGTATACTCATATGTTTTATTATGTATGTATGTATGCTTTAAATTCCAAGTATATCAATTTCTATTGGTATCTATCTTTCATACATATATATGTTTGTATTTATGCTAGTGCTTGAGTTTCAATTTTGTTTAAATTGATTACTTTTAATTGTTATCAAGACTATGCATGTCTTTAGTTTGTATCTCATAAAGGGGAGAAAATTTGATTTTGTATTTCAATTGGTATTTGTACTCCCACTCTTTATGATCAAAAGTTGTTATTTTGAACATATGATATCAACATCAAATTTGTTTATATGATTTTCAAAATGAAATATATTCTTACAATTGGTATCAAAATTGTGTTTAGACATTCAAAATTTGTTATGTTGTTTTACAATTGGTAATTTGTTATGTTTAATTACAATTGGTATTTTCAAAATTTTGTTTAAAGAAAATATTCAAAGTTTTGATTTGTATTTCTATATGCAAGGAGAGCTTAACATCTCTCTTACATATAGATTCATGTTGAGTATATTATAAATTGAGGAGCTTGACAACTCTTCTTTATATGATATACGTGTGTAGGGGGAGCTTCACATCTCCTCTTATGCATTACATAATATGTGTTATGTGAATTGGGGCTTGTCATCCCTTCTTCATGTAATGCATATGTGTAGGGAAGCTAACTTAGCGTCTTCCTCTTCATGAATATATATAGCATATAACATATATTGATTCTTGTTTATTGGTATCAAGATACTTCATTGACATATTTTTTAATTGATATCATGTTTGTAGTCACCCCTTATTTTTTTTGTTTTAGACAAAAGGGGGAGAACATTGTTTGCATTGTTTTGATTGACAAAAAGGGGAGAAAGATTTTTACCCCTCATTTTATCTATGGTTTTGATTGTTTACCCCTTTGTTGATGATTGACAAAAAGGGGAGAATTATTTGAGAGTTTAACATGCATACATAAAACTCAAATTACTTCTATGCATGATTGGTACATGTTTTTTATATGCATGCTTATGTTTATGCATATATTATGTTTTAATCACAAGAATATTAAGTTTAATTGATTTATAGAGTTTGCTTTGTAATTGGTATCTAAAGCTTATTTTGTTTTGAATATTCCATTTGATATCTAGAACCATTTATTGTTTATGCATATGCATGTTTCATGTTTAATATTCATTGCATATATTTATTGTTTATCCCTATGCATGAGTTAAGGGGGAGCTTCCTTGAAGCTTATCTTTAATCCATGCATATATAACTCCATGAGTTTTGTCATCATCAAAAAGGGGAGATTGTTGGCCCAATGGCTTTCCACTCTAGTTTTGATGATGATCAACACTCATGTAGTTATGTTTACTAATATTCTTGTGTTTCTAAGTTTCAGATCATTAACAGGATATTAGTTGGTGATTAGCTTCAACAAGATGATTAGAAGCTTATCATGGTGATTCCGGTGCCAAAGCTTAAAGATCATACCTTTGCACTTGGAGAATCACGGAGTTTTGGAGCAAGTCTACTTGAAGATGAAGATCGTCAAGAAGACTTAGGTATCCTAGTTTAGATTATGAGTTTTAGATCCATTTGTAAAGCTTAGTATAGTTGATATGCTCAAGTGCACAAACACACACTTTTTATGATTTGATATTTGGTTTTTATGAATAGTTGATCAAAACAAGTTTACATATGGTATATGTATAGTAGATGTTTTCTATTTATACATACATGCTTTAAACTTGGTAAACAAACTTATTTTGATATCCCTATTCATGTTTTGGAAAAATCAAGTTTGACAAAATACAGGTTTTGTTTTTGATAAAATTGCAAGACTCTAAAATGAATTGATATGTTGATATAATGTCTTGAAATTTTTATCACAAGTTTGGTTATCAAAGTAAAATGATAAAACAAGTTTTAGAAAAACATATTTTTAGAAAAACAGTTTTTATTGTGATAAAACTATTTTTTAGATTTACTGTGATTTTATGGGATTTTTATTGAGTGAAAAGACCTATTTTCAAATCCCGTATCTGTGCAGATCTGCACTGTGCCTGCCAGGCCAGTTCGGTCGACCGGACCGGTCGACCGCACCAAGTGGCCGGTCGACCGGGTCGGTCGACCGATGTGCACAGACGTGCACGCTGGCTACACATTGTAGTCGGTCGACCGGACCGGTCGACCGAGTTGAGAGTTCAACTCTCAGGATGTTTCGGTCGACCGGGCCGGTCGACCGCTAGTGCCCAACGGTCACTTTTCTGACCGTTGGCGGTCGACCGGGCCGTCGACCGACGCCTGTCAGAGCTGCCAGCTCAGCTCTAACGGCTAGTTTTCTGTTTGGGCTATAAACCCCATCTCTTTGGGGATTTTGGCCAAGTTTTTAAGGAGAAAATTTCTGGTTTCTAGAGGTTTTAAAACAAGTTTTCAAAAGTGTTTGGGGCTTTAATTCTTCAATCTTTATTGTTTTAGGTTTTTGGAAAAATCAAAGAAAAGAATATTTTGGGAGATTTGTCTTGGTTTTCATTCTATATCTTTTGGAAGGATTTTCCCAAGTGATTTTCTTTGTTGCTAGTTTCCAAACACCTAGTTTTTCCACACTTGAGCTATCTTCTATCCTAAACTATTAGGATCTTGTTTTTTGTGGAAAAAGATAAGAGAAAAAGAAAGAGAAGAGTTTGAGGTTGTTTGTTGTAAACCTCTTGTTGTAAACCCTCCTTCATTTGTTGTATCCCTCTTCGGTAGAGGTGATCGGAGTGGTATTGGTTGTGAGCCTCTTAGGTAGAGGTGGAGTTTGGTTGTGAGCCTCTTCGGTAGAGGTGTGTGGATTGGTTGTTGTTGGTTGTTGGCTGTTGGCCTCGGTGGAGGTTGTTGTATTGAGAGAGGAGTTAGGTACTCCGTGTGTTGTAAGAAATCCTCTTCGGTAGAGGTTCCCTCGGTGGGAGTTGAGATAGTGGAAATCCTACACGGTGGTGTAGGCGGGGATGTAGAGCAAGGTGCTCGAACCTCGAAACAAATCTTGGTGTTTGCGTTTTGATCCATTGTCTCTCTAACTCTCTCTCTTATAATTGTGCAAAGCATCATATTCATATCATATCATATTTGCTTGTGTTGTGCATATTTCATATTGCCTTGCATTTATTCATATTGCTATTCATTCTTATATGCTTGGCTTGATTGTGTGTATTTTATATTGCTTGGATTGCTTGTGTGTGTGTGCCTAACTTATACTCATCCAACAAGAGCTTCACATAGCACCTCAACCCATTTCAAGGGGAATCAAGGGGAGTTAGTCCAGAGCCTCGCAAGGAGAATTCGGCTACACTTGTTGTATTGTATTAGTTTGTGCATAATTTGCATTAGCTTCCGCATTTAGCGCACTTAGTTTGCATTGAGTTTCTTAGATTAGCAATTACACCTATTCACCCCCCTCTAGTGTTTTTTTCAGCACAACATGATAACACTCCTACACATAAGCATACTAAGGTGTACAAATGTACACATTGTGGCCGCAAAGGCCATTTTGCAAAGTTTTGTTATGATAATATTAATTCTCTAAATTTTGCTAATTATAAAAGATTTTGGGTTCCTTACAAGTCTAACCCCAAAGGACCCAAGAAAATATGGGTACCAAAACCCTCACCATTTGCTTGTGATGTAGGTGAGGGCTCTCACAAAACGTGAGAGGATTGGTGACTTGGTAGTGGATGCAATAGACTTGATGGACATACTTTTGGATGCATCGCTATCAAGGAGCTTTGGTGGAAAGACCACCTTATTTGGAGCTTTGGAGTTGGTAACAATTTCTAAACTCCTACTTTTATGCACATGCTTTTAATTTCATATATCATATAGCATGTTCATATTTTTGTGTGCTTCATGTGGTATTTACATGTTTAAATGAAGATTTTATCAAAACATGCATGTATACATATACAATTAGTGAATTACAATTGATTCATATATGATTGAACTTCATGCTCATTTGTACCCACTATTTGCATATGCATAGTCTAGTTTTGATGATTCTTTCATTTATACTTGTTATGCCTATTTTTATGCTTTACTTCATGTATATGTATTTTTTAATTCAAATCTAATAAATATACATGTATACCCGTGAGTCTCTTGCCTTCATGCAAACATCATTAATAGACTCTTTTAGATTTGGGATATGTATGTGTATTGTTAGGATTGGATTAATCATACATATACCATGATGATTAGTGTTTTGATTAAAAATGATTTTTCGTATTTTTGTTAAAAAAAATGTGACTTATGAGCTTCATTGACTATTTTCATAAAAATGCTATTTACATGATCGTTTAACACTCACACTCTTTTATTAAAAACATTTTGAGCCTTATAGATCATGAGTGCTTAAATTTTTATGTATCTAGTTATGTTTATGAAAAACATAAGATTTGATATATTTGAAGGATCTTTAACTAGTTTTCCAAAAATATTTATACTAGTTATTTTTTCTTCAAATAATTTTTTATTGACACATGATTCTATTTTTCCTCAAAATTTGATGTTTCATGATTTGAATATTAGTTTATATGTTAGTTTTTGTCAACACTAGGATTTATACTTGTACATGTCGTGGGCCACAAATAAATCTATTTATATTTATGCTTGAACGCTTATTTGAACCCATGAAATGTGCTTGTATTGCTTGGTTTTGATGATACATACATTTTTAAACTTATATTCCCACTTTTTGGATTTGATTTATGATCATGTGTTTTTCATTTCATGTATATGTGTATTTTTCCAAACTGTAAGATATACATGTATACCTCTTGAGTCATTTGCCTTTAATGCAAATCTATTTATATGAACTCAATTGTGTTTAAGAGATATGTATGTATACTTATTGTGTTGTCAAAACATACATACATCTTGAAATATTTTTTTTAACAAAATTTTTTTTTGATGATTTTCATGTTTTTCTTTTTTTTTAAAAGGAATATTGAGCTTTATTGACATTTTCATGATACCATGTTCCACATAACACTAGTGCACTCACCCCTTTTTAAATTTTATGGACTTCATGGATAATAGAGTGTTTTTAGTGCCATGTGATTTACTTGTGTTTCATGAAAATATTTTTGCTTTATTCCTTACTTGAAGGATTTCGTACTAGTTTTTTAAAACATTTTTCTAGTGCAAATTCTTCATTTGGTATAGTTTTTCAAACTAAGCTTATTTTCAAATCTATTTTTGAAAACCCCTACAAATCTATGGGAGATGGATGGGCGATTATGCCTTGTATGCTTCATTAAAAATCTTTTACCTTGTGCATATGAAGGGTGGTAGGTTATGAGATATACACTTGATTTTATTGTTATGTCAATTGGTATCATTGAATCGTTTCAATTGGTATCAATATGAACTTATTTTGTATATACTCATATTTTTGTTTCTTATATATATGTATGTTCAATTTCACTTGGTATACTCATTTCTCATACATATATATGATTTCCATGTGCTTAACTCACAATTGGCTCACATTTTTTAAAAAAAAAAAGCACAAAGTTTATGATAAAAAATAATAATAAAATTTTTTTACTATTGATATCAAAATAAAAAATATATGTTGATATCTCAAAATGTGTTTTATTAAGTAAGTTCAAAATTTTTAAAGAAAAATTCAAAATGTTTGATTTGTATTTCCTATATGCAATGAGAGCTTAACATCTCTCTTACATATGGATTCATGTTGAGTATATTATAATTGAGGAGCTTGACAACTCTTCTTTATATGATATACGTGTGTAGGGGGAGCTTCACATCTCCTCTTATGCATTACATAATATGTGTTATGTGAGTTAGGGCTTGTCATCCCTTCTTTATGTAATGCATATGTGTAGGGAAGCTAACTTAGCGTCTTCCTCTTCATGAATGTATACGCATATAAATCTTTATTGATTGATTTGTATTACCCCTTCTTGATCTTTTTGTTTTTGACAAAAAGGGGAGAAAAATTTTGTTTGATTTGATTTTACTTTGAACCCTTTGTTGATGATTGACAAAAAGGGGAGAAGTATTTGAGTATATATGCATGTTTTCATTGCTTAAGGGGGAGTATATTGTCTTCCTTGTTATTTATGCATATATGTTTTTGTTTTGCAAATAGGAGAAAAAGATTTATTTTGTTTCATCTCCATCATTTGCATACATATTTATGAGCTTCATTGTCACATATTATTATTTATGTCTATGCATGAGTTAAGGGGAGCTTTCTTGAAGCTTTACTTTAATCCATGCATATATAACCTCATGAGTTTTGTCATCATCAAAAGGGGGAGATTGTTGGCCCAAAGGCCTATCACTCTAGTTTTGATGATGATCAACTCATGAAGTTATATTTACTAATGATCTTGTGTTTAATTAGTGACAGATTCACTATCAAGATCTTAGTAGGTGCATAGCTCAACAAAGGATAAAATATCAAGATTTGGAGCTAGCACGGTATGATCCAAGGAGTTTTGGATCAAGCTTGGACCAAGTCAAGAAGATGAGAAGCCTTCAGGTGAAGACTTCAAGAAGATGAAGACTTGTGTCTAGTATAAGATTTTATTTTTGTTTTTAGATAAAATGTAAAGGATAGATAGTTGGTGGATTGCTCAAGTACCATGCACACACACTCTTGATTTAGAATTGTTTTCATAAAAGATTTTTTAGTTTAGAAAAGATTTTTCTTTTTGAAAAATATAAGTTTGGTTTTTGGTATTTCCCATATACTTATCTTTCAACCCAAAACCATATTTAGAGCCTTATGACAAAAACATAGATATTACATTATGATTGTACAGTGGATCATATCCATACACACTATGCTTTAAAATGAAATCAAATATCTTGTTTTTATATTTTGTGAAGTTATGAAAACCAAGTTTGAAAAATACATGTTTTGATTTTTTGATAAAATTTGCAAGACGCTGAAATAATATGAATATGTTGATATATGTCTTGAAAAATTTTTATCACAAGTTTGGTTTTCAATATAATGTTAAAACAAGTTTATGGAATTTTTAAAAGTGTTAAAAGATTTTAAAATTAATTTTTAAACCAGTTTTTCAGACCTGGAACTGGCTGACAGGCTGGTCCGGTCGACCGAGCGGTCGACCGCACCATGGTCCGGTCGACCCACGGTCGACCGACGTGCACAGACTTGTGCGTGTCTGGCAGCACAGTGGTCCGGTCGACCGGACGGTCGACCGCTGCAGAGAGTTCTGCTCTCTGGATTTCTGGGTCGACCGGCGCGTCGACCGGAGGCTCCAACGGTCGGATTTTCGACCGTTGGCGGTCGACCGGGCGGTCGACCGGAAGCTCTGACAGACCCCAACGGTCACATTTTTCTGATCTCTATAAAAGGGGGTTTGGTCATTGTTTTGAGCCAAGATTTTAGAGACTCATAGAGCCAGTTTTTCCCAGACTTTTAGAAGAGTTTTCTCCACAAAATAGAGAGCAAATATTTCCTATCTAAAGGGAAGTTTTTATAAAGAGTGTTAAAAGAAAGTCTATGAGTTTTTCCTCCACCTTTTACATCCTTGATTTTCTCACACCACACTTGAGCAACCATTGATTATACATCCTATAGGTGTGTTGTAGTGAGAGCTTTTATTGGTGATCAAGTGTTTAGATCACCAAGAGATCATTTCTTGTGCTTTGAGGAGGCGGACGTGTGTGTCCGCGTTGTTTCGAGTTCGGGTGCGAACTTGTTGTACGAGGTGCGGCCTCGGCGAGCCGGTGGGCTTGCGGTGTGTACGGGACTAGGGAGTCCGAGGGCTTGTAGGTGTTGCGGCACCGAGGAGAGATCCATTGGGATCTTGCATAGTGGAAATCCTTCGTGTGTCGAAGGCGGGGATGTAGAGCAAGTGTGCTCGAACCTCGAAACATACCCTTGTGTTTGCGATTGCTCACTCTCTCTCTTTGTCTCATTTATATCTTGCATAGCTTATATTGTCTTTACATTTACATGCTTGATATATGTTGTGTGCATAATTGATATATATACTTGCGTGGGATTGTTGCTAACACTTGTATTCAATCAAGAGAGCCAACGCGGCACCTCAACCCATTCAAGGGGAATCTAGAGGAGTTTGTCCAGAGCCCTTCACGGGGAATTCGGCAACACTCTTGGTTATACGTAGTGTTTAGTGTAATAGATTTAATTAGGTCATAATTGTTTTTAGCTTCCGCATTATTTGCATCATTCGGCATTTAGTGACATTTTGATTAGTCATCACCTATTCACCCCCCCTCTAGGTGATTTACAATTCCCTGTCTGAGACTTAAAGTAGTAGATATGTTGGTTCGGTGACCTCTTGCCGTCAAAAGCTTGGAGGGTCGGAGCTTTAAACTTGGGAGGGTATGGAACAAGGTCCCGCTCAGCCGGATATGACCGGATCACTCCTGCTTCTTGAAGGCCTTTCCGATTAGTAAGGGCCTCAAGACGATGCTCTAATTGATTCATTCTTTAGTATGAACCCTTCCCTGGTCTCAGTCGTCTTTTTCCTGAGATGAGGATTTAGACGAGCCAGAAGTAGATTGCTCTTTCTCCTCAATATGTACAGAAGATGAGTTTCTCTCTCTTTTCGTTTGCCTTTAGACTTTTAGAGGAGGTTTGTCAGTTGACTTTCTCTTGTCTTCAAGCAATTGTGCCAGCATCTGCTTGAGGGAATCGATAGATTCTTATTGAGCACGAATCATCTCGAATTGTTCTTTCTGGACTTGGGCTTGCTGCTCCAAGCGCCTGGCTGTCTCCTCAGGAGTATTTGTCATGTATATAAAGGCCTCCTTCTCTATGGAAAAGTTCGAAGCCTGTGACTCTGCAATAGCGGAATGCGAGTCATTTACTTCAATGCCCCGAGCCAAGGCACTGTAATTGATCGGGGGAATTACCCCAGTCCGAGTGCGAGTATGTCGGTACACTCCTTCCGGTTCTGTGTCAGACTCGTCGGACTGACCACATGTTGCTTTCCCCTACTCCTGTTTGTCATGTTTGCAATGAGTTCAGGGTATTCAGTGTCAGAGAAAGTCCTCCTCCTGTGGGAGCGATTTCTTTTAGCTGATCGGGGAGTTAGAGTCAGCTGTCTAAATTTAGACTGCTGGCTCGCACGTGAACTGCAATGGCAATCAGAGAGCATTGTGATAAGCCGTTCGCAGCAACATGATGGAGTGATCCGACTAGCACTTCTCTTCCTTGTCAAATAATCCCTTAGATCCGCGGAGGGGGATCGAAGAGATTAGCCTCGGATTGTCGAGGGCTTTTCAACTTGCGAGAGTTCTCCTTGCTTCGCATAGCTGAGACGTAGGGTTCTGAGACACGGGGCTCATGAACGCAGCTCTTGCGTCGCGACTCCGGAACGCGAGTCTGGCGTCTCTGCTGAGAAGAAACGCGGCTCTCGTGTTGCCAATTATCACATCTGGACAAAGATGCTTGAGAAACGCAGGGCTGCTGGGTCCCGCGTACGGAGACGCGCGTCTCGTGTCTCTGACAAAGAGCACGAACTTCGCGTTGGCGTTTGGGAGGCGGTACTTCAGAAACGCAAGCTTGGTGAATCTCATGTTTAGGTTGCCAAATGCGGGCCTCACGTGTCTGATGTGGTACAGAAGAGACGCCGGTCTGAACTTCGCGTCCTATCTCTGTTGGACCAACAGTTGTTCCAACTTGTAATTGACGCGCACGCTGCCTCTGTCGCCGCTCAGCGTTCCGTTACGTCGTGTGGGTTGAAGGGAACCCCCGGTAACCTGATGCTGAGGAAGGGGATGAATAAGCTGAACGTCAGGGACGTTAACCATGCGCGCCTCCTGAGAGGCGCGGGCGTTACGCATGATGTGATTAGCCACTACATCATTCTCACCAGTCGCGTCTAGGAGAATCTCGGAGTGAACTTGAGAGCAAGTCCCCGAAGAGACTTTTCGATAGACTTTTGCCTTTGGGCTCTTAGAGCCAGAAGAGAGGAACTCTTCATACTTCGCCTGGTCGAATTCTACGACAAGTGATTCGACCGTTTTTCCCATACAGGTGACGTTACCTTGCGCCACAAATTGCTCGTCAGTAGAGAAAGTAGTTCCCAGCGGAGTCGCCATCTCTTGTCTGGTGGGAGAAGTTTTCCTTGTAAAATTTCTTGAATCAAATGAAAGATTACAGCGGATTAACACTCTGACTATAATGGAGGGGAGATGTTTAGACTTGAATCTCCCCTTTATTTAATGCTGGGTTCTTGATGTGACGGTGGAGAGTGAATCTTATTTTCCGTTGACCGGTGTGAACGTCAGGGCCTCTTGGGAATCCTCTCTTTAGACGGCAGACGGAGTAACACAGCTCCTGTCGACCAGGAATCTCAAAGAGATTGTAGGCAAAAATTGACTTGTACGCAGCAAGTTGCTTGAAGAGTTGAACTCTCTTTCCTTTTCTGTGGAAGCTTACAAGCCAAATTTCTCCAAGAATTATTTGATTGACCGACCCCTTCCCCATAGCAACGGGGCTTATTTATAGAGGTTTCAGGGGTGAACGTGCCCCCTAAAAATGCTCCATAATGGGGGTTAACTTCCTCATTATGTGGGTGGCAATTGACCAAATAACGAGGGCAGTTATAACTGAGACGCTGGTTTCGACCCTCGCGCCTTGGTGCTGCTGTGATGCTGAGACGCTGGTTTCGACCCTCGCGTCTTGGTGCTGCAGTGATGCTGAGACGCGGGTTTCGACTCTCGCGTCTTTGTGCTGCAGTGATTGCTATGATTAGCCCTGTGTCTGGAGTTTGACTCTGCTTTTTGATGACTTGTCTTTAGTGATTTTTAGACAGCCTACACTTAAGATTTGAAATAAAATATTGAGATAGACTTGTGTAGTTCCCTAATGATTCGAGCCCGGATCCTTCCCACTCAAATATCAAGATCCGACATTCAAATACAAGGTCCATTCCATTGAAGTTGTTTTATACTATTTAAAGTAAATAAAAATCAAATGCTTTTTTGTCCATCCATTGAGTACACGCAAAATGGACGGCCAAAATTAATGAGTTGGTTAGTTTAACGGTGTAGAATATTTGAAACCTAATAAATTAGTATTAGGGGTTTTAAATGTTTAAATCATCATCAAATGGTCGGATTGAAAATTTGTATGTCTAAAGATATAAATCTAACCAACTCTTCGATCGTCCATTTTGCACCTACTAGATGGATAGGTAAAAAATATTTAAAACACTTGATTTTTGATTTAGTTACTTATAGATCAACTTCAACAAAGTGGATCTTA
Organism: Agave tequilana; assembly: GCA_038442645.1. Taxonomy (NCBI): domain Eukaryota; kingdom Viridiplantae; phylum Streptophyta; class Magnoliopsida; order Asparagales; family Asparagaceae; genus Agave; species Agave tequilana. The sequence goes on from JAVJIF010007933.1 coordinate 40,726, forward strand.
CATTTGAATGTCAGATTCTCGTATTTGATTGAGAAATATTTGAGCTCCACTCCTTCTAAACTAAGAACTACAGAAGTCTACCTCATAATATATTTCCAACACCTCAAAACACACTAAGGTCAAGCTCGTCGTATATCCGAGCCAATTATGTGGCGCTTGAAAAAAGGAAAACTTTCTTAATTTTCTATCGTTGGTTTTGCCTAGAAGGAGAACTAAGAACAAGTAAATCAAAAAGAGAAAGAAAAACTCTAATTTTCTCTCTTAGATAAGAAAATCACTTCACTTTCTCAGTTCTCTTCTGGTTCTCTCGTATCATCACTGGTCATTCTCCTACCTCAAATTTTCACGTATCAGAAGTCCTTGTCAATTTGTTCCTTCACAGAGGTGAGCAAATCTATTAAGTTTTTGATACGATCATCTTTTTGTTTTGGGTTTCTTCAAAAAGAGAGTTTGTGATATTTTCTGACTTTTCTGTTAGAGCTATTGGGAGTTATTTGAATTAGAATGTTTGCTTGAATTTTTTTTTTAAAAAAACCATATGATTATTTTTTATTAGTAAGTTAAATTTTTTTGAATATTATTTCTTTTATTGTTATAGTAAATTTTTTTTTAGTTTTCGTTTATATAATTTATATCTACCATTTTTAAATCTTAAAATAATTTGTGAATACTCTTGAAAACAACCTTATCCCTTTTCATTATTCTATTTTTCGTAATTTTGAAATGATTGGTCCTTAATTAAAAACTGAGTTATGGCCTTTTGTCTCGAAAACAAAGAATCTACCCACAATTTAACCAACAAATTATATTTTCATTGCATACTTTTTGAAAGAAATATGTTACTCGTGAAATCTATTGTACGACACAATTTTTTGTGATGGAAATAAAAAATTGTAAAAATAAGCTCAAGTTATAGACAATTGGAGCTTAGCATGGTCACCTCTCTGTATTGGCAAGAGATTAGTTCAAGTCAACTATGCCGGTGAGTCAAGTAGACTTCCATCAAACGAAATAAATTAAAATAAATTTCTCTCAAATATAATATAATATAATATAATATAATATAATACATGATATTTAGGTCTATATCTCTAACAAATCTCTTTTTTTTTTTTAATATTAGGCCTTAAGAATATCATATTTGTATATTAGTCCACAAATTACAAACCTCTCTGCTTAAATATTTATTTTTAATATAAGGAACAGTCTGTTACTCTCTAATTATATTATATAATTAGTACTTTTATTTTATTATATCTTCTTCTTCTACTAGTGTTGATACAAAATACCCAATAAACTTTTTGTCATTTTTTCTTATTTTCTTTTGGCTTTTATTGCTCGTATTTCTCTTCCTACAAAGAATTCTTCTCATAAAGTTTTTTCTCTAGTGCCATTTTATTGACTCTTTCTCACTCATGGAACTTTAAAGTTTCAGATATATTTGTAATTGTAAAAGACTAATATCAAGTGGTCTTCATATTGTAGGAAACTAATATTCAAATATGATATTGTTGAAGACTAATTGTAAAGAACTGATCAAACCGCAAAGCGAGAGAGGTTTTCTCTCGTGACTCTTATATAAAATTTGTCTACCCGTTTGTCCCCTCATTTTCATCACTAGCTGCTTGTAACACCTCGATTATTAAAATCTTAATTTAATATCCTAATACTTGATTAATGTGATTAGATAGAATTATCTGAGACAATGATTGAATGTGTTTTGTGTAAAATAGAATTTTTCATTTATATATTATTTTATTATTTTGATTATGGGAAAATTTTGAGTGAAATAAAAAATTGGATATATGCAAATATAGGTGTATGAATATTTGGGTACGTATATATGGATATGGTGATATGTGTCTGTGTGTATAAGTTACATTACATGAGTGTGTTGGTATATTATGTAAATACAAGATAATACAATCAAATACAAAAAAATATACCATAATATTTATTTTGAGTATTTAATGGTAGGGGTAGGTGTTCATGGTATGAGTTGATGGAGGGCTAGAATTTACCTAGAAATATGTGCGTATAGGTGGCATGACAGGAGAAGAGAGAGGTGGTGAAATAAGTGGATTACATAAATTAAGGGGAGTTTTGTTACAAAAGAGAGAAACTATTTCCCTAATCTCTCTCTCTCTTCTTTCCCTGGTGGAACAATAGAACCCTCTCTCATTCTTATCCAAAAAAAAAAAAATTCAAAACCCTAAGAAATCATCTCCATTCTCAATCCCTCTCTCACTATCAACTCTCCTTCTCCCCTCTTCCTCTCAATTTTCTCTCCCTCCCCCTCTCTCCCCCCCCCCCTCCCTGGTGTTGGCGCGAAGCAGCGGCGCGCTGGTGTTGGCGAGCGGCAGCGCAAGGAGGCCTAGGGAGGGAGCAGCCCCCTCTACCCCCCCCCCCCCCCACACTCTCCTTCTTCCTCCTTTGGTATGTGTGAATGAAACCCTAAAAAGAACCTAACTTTCTCCTTCTTGTTTTCCTTTATAACTCAATTTCTTTCTCTTTTCTCTGACAACTTCAAAAAAAAGGAGGAGGAACCATGAGTGAGTGTTATCTTCCATCTTCATTTATGTTTGATTTAAATTTTTTTAGATCTAGAATAAATCTCAGAATTTTTTTCCAATTTTAGATTTAAATTCGTCTATGCTTAGATCTTGATCCATTCATAGTAATTGCTCTTGACTATATGAGGGAGATCTTATCTTTATCTAAGTTGTTTGTTAATTTTAGAAATTTCAGAGAAATTCCTATGAATATGTAGTGATCAACGTGTATCATCTAAAGGAGTCTTCAATCTATATGTTCCCTATATTTTCTTGTAAATTTCTGAATAAAACAATTATTTTGAGTAAAATAATGAATCTTCCTTATAGGTGCAGAAATCTGTTAAACATCATAACCTGTAAAATTGGGTTCAGATCACCAGTGTGTTGGGACAAAATGGTATCTTATTATATACCGTTGGAAAGACAATCGAGTCTACTTTCCAACTGTTCATACCTGTCTTTCCAACGGTTCATACCATATCCTTATTGGATACCTGTACCTTAAGTTATACTAAAATATTGCATGTTGATCGAAGCTGTCGTGCTGCAGAACTCATTCACAGCTGATAAATTTCTGAATATTTAGAGCAGTGTAGTTAAATAAAACCTATTATGTAATATATCGTTGGAAAGGTAATGAAGTCTAGTTTCTAATAAATCTTTTTTTGTTTTGTTTTATATAAAATGAAAGTTATTACAAAAATGTCATTAGTTATCCGAAAAGACTGAGCCACAAAAGGTATTGAAGCAGCAAGTTCATATTTAAGGATCAGGTACCCAAAGAACTAATTGATACTGAGCATAATTAATAAGGAATAATCTTTTGATGAGATATGGATAGCTTGTATAAATCATTAGTTACTTCTAGTTCTCGATAAGTCAAAATTGATTCTTCTTGACGTAGAATAAAAAGAGGCTCTAGTATACAGGCTTAAACTAGTTTTTATTTTATAAATTTTCAATGTGTAAATGAGATGGGTTGAAGGTGAAAGGGGTTAGGTTGGACGTTTCAAAGCTTGAGGAGGATAGCCAAGTTGATTGAGTTGACGAATCGATTGGTTTCGTCCCTAATATTGAGCATGTAAGTCATTAATCATTGGAATTGTTAAAAAAAAAACTTTCATCGTGCTAATAATATTAGGTTCCTTTAGGAATAGGAGTGATGCCTGGCAAGGTGAAGCAGCCCATATAGTAGGTCAACTTTTCGACATCGATTTATATGAATGTTTTTACTATACTCAGGATTTGCTTTTCAATGAGAGAATAAAATGTTCTAATAACATACTGACTTAAAATTGTTAAATCATTCGTAATTAAATAAAGTTTTTTTCAATATTGAATCGACTAGATTTAAGAGATCTATTTGGATATTACCGATGAGAGTAATTTATTCACTTTTTACCGGTTCCAAGTTAGGTCGAAGTGTATAGATATTATATTCAGCTTATGTCATAGTCTACCGTGCTGATCAGAAGGAGAAAGTTAATTATACAGAAGTTGTTGATTTCTTTCTGAATTTGACTCCTTGATTTTTAGTGGGGTAAAATTATCCCGTATTGATCTAAGACTTCTTACAAGCATGTAATCTCTTGAATGCAAACTACGTGCATATTTCAAATCAAACATATAATCTCTGACCTACATATCTTGTTGTGATAGTAAAGAAGAAACTTAAATGGAAGTATCTCATGGTGAGAAGTAAATTGTTTGGTATAATAATTATCTTTTATTTTAATATTAGCTTTGATATAAATAAATTAGGGACTTACCACAGTCTGATGAGACAAGTTATCATATGGCAAAAAAAATCGGACATAATCAATTATTGAAATGAAATTGGAAATTTATGAGATAAACAAAGTGATAATAAGTAAAACTGTAACTAACTATGAACTACGAAATTGAAACTTGTTGGTGATGGTAAACAAAATCAGAAGATCAAACGTGGATATTGACATCGAACCAACCATAATAATTGTTGCTACACCAATACTGGATAATAGGTATCTCTTCTAGAGTAATTTATATTAAATTAAGAACATGGACTACTTTGAATAGTGGATGTCGTGGATCTTTGGAAATAAAGTATGTAAACCAGAAAATCCAGTAATGAATTTCACTACTAACTAATCCAAACCCGATCAACCCTAAATCTCTAATTTGTATGATATGAGTGAACGATCATAGGGCAAAAGGCTAGTTTGTGCTTAAGTATGAATATTAAGTAGATGTGAATATGGACAAGGTTACAATTATCAATTAATAGACCAATGATCTAACCGATATATGTTGATTATGATTATTACCTAATTGTTATGGATATACAGTTATTTGTACTATACATGTACATATTCAATTGTGATATATCATATAACCATATTCCATTGATAATTTGTTGATGATGGTTGTTGACTAACATGTTTAATGACTAGTGTAGTATGTACCCTCTTTTTTAAGTAATAATTCTTACTGAAATGAATGATGCGTGTAAGTGTGAATCTAGTAGACTATTATTAACTCCAAAGCATGCTAAGACCCTAGTCATGGCTAAGTAGCGTAGTCAATTTCATTCACTAAATACCTAATATGTGAATAAGAATTATAACTAGCTAAAAGAACTAATCATATGACCTAAGACGAGCATTGAGAATATAACTAATTGTTTGATGCGTCGTTGAATGAATGATACATGTAAGTGGTATGTATGTCTGAATGCGTGCATATAATAGATAGTTACACGAACTTGATCATGTGCTGCATATCAATCACATGATTGGTGATTGAAAAAAGTATATCAAAAGGCAACTGACATTATTTGTATTACCTTGTTAGTCGATGTGTATGTGATGTGTGTATGTCATATTATTTTTATGCATATGAAGAAAGGGACCAGAGGGAGCCGGTGGGAGTATTTGGTGGGAAAATTGAGGGCGTATATAAATTCTTTATTTGATTGTAAAGAAAAATTACAACAGATCAATAATCCTTTTACAAGAGAGGGGAGATATTCAAGCTCAAATCTCCTCTTTGTTTAATGGCGGGTTCCTGATGTGGCGATGAAAAGTGAATCTTATTTTCGTTGACCGGGTGAACGTCATAACCTCTTGAGAATCTTCTCTTTGGACGGTGGACCAAGTAACACAGCTTCTGTCCAACAAGAATCTCAAAGAGACTTTAGGTAAGAGCAAACTTAAACTCAGCAAGTTGTTAGAAGAGTCGAACTCTCTCTATTTTGTTAACTGGAGATCTTAGTCCTTCTACGGCTTATGACCGAGGTTCTTCTGACCAAAACTTTTCCGACCCCTATTTCATAGCAAACTGGGCTATTTATAGAGGTTTTAGGGGGTAAAAGTGTCCTCTAAAAATACTCTATAATGGGGGTTAACTCCATCATTTCGTGGGCAGTAATTGACCCAGTAATGAGGGCAGTTATAACCAAGACGCGGGCTTTGAGCTTCACGTTTTGTCGCTGAAGTAATGCTTGAGAAACGCGAATTCCTACTGCTGCATTAAGCTTCAAATGAGACGCGGGCTTCGGGCTCTGCGTCTAGATAGGATGTCTGAGATGCAAGTTCCAAGCTCTGCGTCTTGGCCATTACAGTGAGTCAGAGATGCGAGTTTCGAGCCTTGCGTCTTGGCACTACAGTTGTGCTGAGACGCAGCTTTTGAGCTCTGCATTTTGGTTATTAAGGCACGGGTTTCAACCTTCACATCTTGATGCTGCGCTAGTAGATGTGCCGCTTTGCGTCTGGAGTTTGGACTCTGCTTTCTAATTGCTTGTCTTCAGTGATTTTTAGAAAGTCTACAGAACTCCCTCCAAAGTTTTCGATATTCCGCAGTTGACTGGGACGGATTTTGAAATACTTTGGACTTTAGTCGAGTTCATACTTCTTATGATTAGACTATAATCATTTGAGATGTCCTGGGTTTGATCCTGTCTAGAATGTGATCTTTGTGAGTGTACTGTAAAACTCTTTAAAGCCACCAGAGATGATCGTGGTGAGTGTCTAGATACGCAGTGCAGACCTCCTCAGTTCACTGAGCTAGTTGTTAGTGTAATGTTAAACCAGGGGTAAATAGTCATCTGATTGTGCCAGTGTACTATTGGACTGTTGCAAGAGTAAAGACTGAATGTAAGTCTTATAGACGCAGGGGTCATGTTGCTCAAGAGACGTAGTCCTCACTCAGAGTGGGGACACATCTATTACTCTGTTGAAGAAACGTGGCCTCTGGAGGGACGCAGCTTTAAAGTAAAGACGCAACTTTATTCTGTTGACTAGACGCAGCTTTGGTCTTACTGAAAAGATGCGACCTTTGGAGGGACGCGGCTTTGTTAAACTCGAGACCCACGTTCTGGGCGCATTGCCACGTGTCTGGCAGAGTTGAGGGGACCTTTTTCCTTTAACGCGCGAAATTCGCGTCCATTTAAGACGCATGCCACACGTCGGGCAAGGATTAGCCCTCGAGACACGCGCCGTGTATCTCTGCGGATCACTGTGCCTATAAAAGACAACAGTCTTTTAAGAGTCATCATTAGACTCTTCTTCTTCTTCGCCGAGCTTTATATTGAGGGTTAAGAAAAGCTTAAAGTTTTTTTCATTTCATCGTCTTCAACACCGATTTCACGGTCGAAATGGTACCAAAGACCAAACCTGCTTCCTCATGCTCGAGCGTCGTCGCTCCAGATATTCAAATGGGCAGTCCTTCCATACTGGAGGCCCCTATTTCAAGTAGTAAAATCATCTAAACTGCTTTCCGTCATTGAAGAGGCTTAAAGAGTTCTCTTAACTCTTAAGTCTCTTTTGAATGTGAACCGCCAATGCAAGGCTCATACCCGTGTTTGATTTTCAGACACGACTCTTGAATTTGATAAGCAAGACATGGGTTTGATGACCTCCGCGCCTTCGCTTCATTAATTTGAGTTTGTCTCTGTTTATTGAACGCGGGCCTCGTTGAGCCCTGCGTTTTAAACTCAATACTTAGAATTTTTCTAAGTGTGAAAGGCTCAGACGCAGATTTCATGTGATCTTCGCGTTTTTTAAGATCAGGCGCGGGTTTCACTGATTCTCGCATCTGAGTCCAACACTTAGAAAAATTTCTAAGTTATGGACTTTGAAATGCTCTCTTCATGCAAGCCTCGCATTTTTTTTTGTCTAAACGCAGATTTTGTAGATTTATGCATCTGGATTCACTCCAGCGTTTGAATTTCAAACACTTAGCCACTTTCTTTTACGTTTTTGACTAAGTGTCGTCTTCATTGCAGTACAATACTCTTCCAGCCCCTTGTCCAAGAAGTGCTACTTTGGGCACATAAGTGGCGCTGATCGTAATCTGACATTTGTGCTCCAGAGGACTGCTCCTGTAACTACTTGAAAATCAAAGGAGCAGAAGGAGAGGAACACCAAGGCCAGTATGCTGACGCTCCAGGAGATTATTTCTGATGGCCAGTTTGAGTCGAATTCTCATACTCTGATAAGGAAGCCTGATTTCTTCTTTGGTGAAGCCATTGAAGAAGATGATAGGATCCTGTACGATAGAGATTATAAGTGGCTCCGTCAGATGGGGGATATGAGGTTCTTTCTTTCCAACATGGAGAGGATGTATCCCTTGTCCTACTTCAACATATGTCCGTTCATCGTACGATGGAGTGGAATCTTTCCCGGTTTGTCTCCAACGTGTCTCTTGGCAGATTAGGTGCCAAAGAAGTATACTCTACTGGCCATGGGAAAGATATCTTCAGTTTATTTCCCGGTTAGTCAGGCCTGAATATCCGAAAGGAGAAACCCCTCAGATTACCGCCACCTTTATCAATCAGTTTTTGAAAGTTAGGGGCGATTTTCCCGTTGACTTTCATCCGCTTAGGTGGGTTTGTCATGTACGCAAAGGCTTCCTTCTCTATAGAAGAGTTCGAGACTTGCGATTCTGCAATGTTGGAATGTAATTCACTTACTTCAATGCCCCGAGCTAGGGCATTGTAGTTGATCGGGGAGACCGCACCGGTCTGAGTGCGAGTATGCCGGTACACTCCTGGTTTCGTGTCAGACTCGTCGAGGCTGACCGTCAGTTATTTTTTCCTACTTCTGCTTGTCATGTTTGTAGTGATTTCAGGGTACTCTATGTTAGAGAAGGCTTTCCTTCTGTGGGAGCGACACCTCTTGGCCGATCGGGAGGTCGAGGTCAATCGTCTGAACACCGACTGTTTGTTTATATGTGAGCTGCAGCGGCATTCAGAGAGCATTGCCATGATGAGCCGTTCACAGCAACAAGATGGAGTAATCTGATTAGCACTCTTTTTCTTTGTTAAATAATCTCTTAAATCCGTCGGAGGGGATCAAAGAATTGGCCTCAGGTTGTCGAGGGCTTTTTCGCTTTTGAGAGCCACCCTTATGTCGAGAATCTGAGACGCAGGGTTTTGAAACGCGAAGCTCGCTTTGTGTAGAACAGGTATGGCTCTCACATTTTGACTTTGAAACGTGGGTCTCGTGCCTTTGCTGAGCAGAGACGCGGACCTCACGTTGCTGATTGTCGCGTTTGATTAGCAACGGTTGAGACACGTGGACTTTCTTAATTCCATGTATGGTTGTAGAGACACGGGTCTCGTGTCTCTGAGAAGAAGCATAGCCCTCGCGCTGCTGAATGTCGCATTTGGAAAGTGAAGTCTCAGAAACGCAAGCCTGTTGGCTTCGCGTTTTGGTCTCCATACGTAGACTTCGCGCGTCTGTCGTAAATTAGAAGAGACACAGGCTTGAACCTCACGTTCTGTATCTGTTGGACAGATGGTTATTCCAATTTCTTACGCATGTAGTTGACGCGCGCATCATCTCTGTCGACATTTAGCATTCCGGTTACGTCGTATGGATTGCTGGGAACCCCCGATAACCTAGATTTAAAGAAGAGGACGGGCATGAACAAGCTGAATATCAGTAACGCTAACCTCGTGGGTCTCGTGGGAGACGTTGACGCGGGTGTTACGTGTGATGTGGTTAGCCTTGTCAGTCGCATCTGGCGGAATCTCAGAGCGGACTTGAGAATGGGTCCCCGACGAGACCTTGCGGTACCGTCGCACCCTAGGGCTCTTAGAGCCGGAGGAGAGGAACTCTTCATATTTTGCCTGATCGAACTCTACAACAAGTGATTCAATCATTTTTCCTCTGTAGGTGATGTCATCTTGTACCACGACTTGCTCATTAGTAGAGAAAGTAGTCCCCAGCGGAGTTGCCATCTCTTATTTGGTGGGAAATTGAGAGCGTGTGTAAATTCTTTATTTAATTGTAAAGAAAAGTATAACAGATCAATAATCCTTTTGTAAGAGAGAGGATATATTCAAACTCAAATCTCCCATTTGTTTAATGGTGGGTTCTTGATGTGGCGATGGAAAGTGAATCTTATTTTTCGTTGACCGGGTGAATGTCAAGACCTCTTGGGAATCTTCTCTTTGGACGATGGACGAAGTAATTGTTGGCCCAGAGGCCTTCCACTCTAGTTTTGATGATGATTAACTCATGTAGTTAAAGTTTACTAATAATCTTGTGATGTTTAGTTTCAGATACTTAACCTAGATATTAGTAGGTGATTAGCTTCAACAAAAGTGTTTTGAGCCTTTCACATGGTGATTCAAGAGCCCGAGCATTAAAGTTCATACCCTAGCACTCGTTGGAGTCAAGCTCAGTGGATCACGTTTGGATGAAGTCGACTTGGAGACGATGCTCTACAAGAAGACTTCGGTACAGTGTTTAGGTTAGTGTTTAGATCCATTGTTAAAGATTAGATAGTGTGGTATGCTCAAGTTCACAACACACACACTTGTTTCTAATTTCATGTTTATTGGTTTTCGGTTTTTGGTTTAACCGATCTTAGTTTTCATGAATAGATAGAATCAAAACAAGTTTATATGGTTTAATGTATATTAGATTTGTTCTATATACATCTATACTTCAACTATTTATACAAACTTAGTTTGATAACCTTTCATGTATTTAGGTTTTGTATTTTAACAAAACTTGTTTTTGGACTTTAAGTCAAAAACATTGATATATATATCTTTCATGTATATTGGATTATATCCATATACAACATGCTTCAAGTTGTTTAAATATCATGTTTTTGTATTTGGATGAGTTTTGGACAAAACGGTTTTTCATTTCAAAAATTCAAGTTTTGGAAATACGAGTTTTGGTTTTCAACAAAATTTCCATTACACAAAAAGAGTTCAAAATATTTATAACTTGGTTTGATTTTTACTCAAACAAGTTTGTATCTCAAAGAGAATATAAGAACTTATTTTTATAAATTTTTAGAGATTTTATGGGATTTAATAGGATAATAAAAACTCAGTTTTCAAATCCCTAAAACAGCCCTGCCAGGCTCTAGCGGTCGACCGACCGGTCGACCGGACCCAGAGTCGGCCGACCAGACCGATCGACCGACGTGCACAAGGATGTGCACGCTGACCAGCCACTTGGGCCGGTCGACCGACTGCAAGTACCCCACTCTCGGGTGGGGGCGGTCGACCGGACGGTCGACCGTGAGGCTTGGCACGGTCGACCGAGCGGTCGATCGGCCAGAGAGTAATTGCTCTCTGGATTGGCACGGTCGACCAGGCGGTCGACCGGCAGGCTCAACGGTCAATTTTTTGACCGTTGGCCGGTCAACCGGAAGGCCATTCTGGGCCTAGTCAGCTGCCAACGGCTAGTTGCCTTTATATACCCAATCTCTTGGGTGTTTTGAGTAAGGTTTTTGAAGAGCTAAAATCCTACTTCTCTAGTGTTTAATTCCAAGCTTTCAAAAGAGTTTTTGGGTTCAAAGTTTTCATTTTTATTTATTTCAAAAGGGTTTGGAAAAATCAAGAAAAAGAAAAGTCCTTTGGGATTGGTTTTTGATCTATATTTTTCTATCTATTCTAGAAGTTTTCCCAAGAGTTTTTCTTTGAGTTTTTTATTTTCAAAACTCTTTGTTTTTCATACTTGAGCTATCTTACTATCCTATCTATAGGATCTTTATTTTGTGGGAAAATTGGTTTGTGGTTGTGGAAACCACCAAGTTGTAAACCCTCCTTGATTTGTATTATCCCTCTAGTGAGAGGTGATTGTGGGTATCCCTCTGGTGAGAGGTTGATAGTAGAGGTTGTGTTGGTATCCCTCTTAGTAAAGAGGTGGATTGTGTTTGTATTGGCATTGTGCCTACCCCTCTTGTGTGAGGTGGTGTTTGTGTGACTTTGTGCCTAGCCTCTAGTGAGAGGTTGTATTCGGTTGAGAGAGGAGTTGTTTACTCCTAGTTGTATTGACCCAAATCTTCAGTGGAGGTTTCCTGTGTGGGAGTCCTGTGTGGACAAGTTAGTGGATTGGAAATCCTTCTGTGTGAAGGCGAGGACGTAGAGCTGTGTGCTCGAACCTCGAAACATATCTGTGTGTTAGCGATTGATCCACTTTCTCTTAACTCTCTCTATTACTTTGTGCATCTATTCATATTGCCATGTCATATATGCTTGTGTTGTTTTGTGTGCCTCACTTGTGTTTAACCACAAGAGCTTCATATAACACCTCGACTCTTATTCAGAGGAATCAAGAGGAGTTAGTCTAGAGTCCTTCACCGGGAATTCAGCTACACTAGTTGGTTACATTAAGTGTGTCGCCATTTAAGTTTTAATTTCCGCATTTTGTTCATTAATTAGCCGTACACCTATTTACCCCCCCTCTAGGTGTACTTTCAATTGGTATTAGAGCCTACGCTCCTGATATTAGGTTTAACCACCTAAGAGTGTGATCTTGATTTTACTAATCTAGATTTGCTTTTGCACATATATTGTTTGCACACACTCATGGATTGCTTGTCACCTCTCATGTTTGATGTCTCCAACATTGACATGTGAAAATTTAGGATGTTCATGTACTTGAAAACCCTAAGCTTTCATGTTTTCCTTACCGCTACCAAGAAATCTTATCTTGATAATAGCAAGCATATAGAGGCTAATGCACAAGCCCTTGAGGCACTTAGAAGCACGCTTAACAAAGAATATTTGTGCTTAGTTTCTAACTGTGATTCCGCCTTTGTAGTATGGAACACGTTGACCTCCTCCAAGCTTCAAATACCAACTATTTGGGAGGATGAATCTAGTGGAGAATTCGAGCAACAATACTACATAGTCCAAGGGAATGACTCCCTTAAGGTATACTCAGAAACTCAATTAGATAGTGATGATGCTAGTTCTTCATGCAATGACTATAGTGATGCCAATGCTTTGAATGAAGAACTTCCAATTGTTTGTGAAAAATTGCTTGAAAAATATAATCTTTTGAAAAAGAAAAGTCTAGTACTTAACAAAAAAATAAGGATTTGTGTTCAAGACTTGATTTGGTTTTACAAGAGAAGGAAGAGATTTCAAGTGAACGTGACTCACTTAAATCTCAACTAGACCTTACCCTAAAGGAAAATGAGATTTTGAAAAACAGAAATGATTGCAATGATGTTTTGAAGGAAAATGAGATCTTATCTTCAAAACTTGATTTTATTGTAAAAGAAAATGATTCTTTGAAAATCAAAATTATTTCTATTTCAAAGGATTTAGACTTGGTTTCTAAGAAAAATATTATTTTGAAAAATGATATAGATACTCATGTTTGCCATGCTAGTGTAGCTTCACCTATCTTACCTATTGCATGCACCTCTTTCTTCTATAATTGAAAATGATATAAATTTATTAAAGAAGAATATGGATTGTTTGGGCTCCACTTTGAGCCATTGTGCTTTAAATCACTCACGCTTGGAATCTATGTTTCGAAAGAAACAAGTTTCATCTATGCATGCACACCATCCATGGCATACACATGCTTCGCACGTTCATGCACATCACACATTGTATGCTCATGTGTACACTTGTACACATTGTGGACGTAAGGGCCACCTTACTAAATTTTGCTATGATAAGATACATGATGTAAATTTAGCAACTAAATTTGTTTGGGTTAGGAAAAGAGCTAACCCCTATGGACCCAAAAGAGTGTGGGTACCAAAGACCACCCCTATTGCATTTGATGTAGGTGTGGGCTCTCGCATGACGTGAGAGTAATGGTGCCTTGAGGTGGATGCATTCCGAGCTTAAAGAGAACTATTTGGATGCATCACTTTCAAGGGGAGTTTGGTGGGAGGACCACCTTATTTTGGAGACATAGAGAGTTGCCCTCTCAGTTTTGGTAACGATCTCTTACTCCTCATTTATTGTTTAGATGCTTTTCATATCATTATTTTTAGCATATCTTGATGTTTCATGATTAATATGTCATATGCCATAATATTTAGATTAGTGATATACATGATTAGTATTTAAGACACCCATGTTTAATATGAATTTATATCTTTGTGTTCTCACATTTATTTTAACTAATGTGTATGTCCTAGATCTATGCATGTGCATGTACATAATGATCATATGAGTTTTGTTTTGATGCTTCATGTTTTGATTACATGTTTGGATGTTAGTTTTCATTAAAACTTAGATATATACTTGTACAACTAGTGAGGCACAAATAGATCATTATATGTTTTGTGCTTGAACGCTCATTTATACCCATTAGATGTACTAGTATAACCTAGTTTTAATGATTCATGTATTTGACTTGTATGCCCATTTTGTACATGTTTTCATGTTTATGTTTAGCTTCATATATATGTCTATTTTGTCTAAACTATTAGCTATACATATACATCCTTTGAGCCACTTGCCTTCATGCATATACTTTTGTGGACTCGTTATGTTTGGATATGTATGTATACTTTAGTTTGTACATGACATACATATACCTTGAAGGTTTCTAGTTTTGATGATTTTCATATTTTTTTTTAGAATTTCATAATTGAGCTTAATTGCCTATTTTCATGACTTGTCTTTCACAAAACTTGTACACTCATATTATTTGATGTTTTCTCAGGATTTTGTTTTCATGAGTATTATATGTGCTATATAGATTTTGAGTGACATTGGTTTAGTGATTTTCATATTTTATGGAATATAATCTTGTTTTATTCCTTACTTGAAGGATTTCGTACTAGTTTACAAATTTTTCTTATAACTAGTTCGTATTCTTCATTTTGGAAGAGTTTTCGATCATGCTAAACTATTTTCAAACCTATTTTTGAAAACCCTTTCCATTTAAAGAGCGGTTGGTTGGGCGACCATGCCTTGTATGCTTCTTATTGAAAATCTTGTTAAACATGTGCATGAAATGGGTGGTAAGTAATATGAGTTATACACTTAATCCTTTTGTGTTTTCAATTGGTATCATTGGATCTTTTCAATTGGTATCACTATTGACATTCTTTTTGTATACTCATATATATTTTTATATATAATGCTTACATTTTAAATAGTATCAATTTCGATGGATATTCATTGTACTTACTATATCTCTATATCTTTGAGCACAAATTTTAGTTATGCTAAGTTTGATTTCTTAAATGACTATTATATTTCAATTGATTATGTTACAAGCTTATGCATCATTTTGTTTGATATTTCATAAAGGGGGAGAAAATTGATATTTCACTTTTCACTCCCACACTTTATGTTGAAAAATTATTGGAAAAGGATATTGATTATTTTTGGTATCGTATGCTTTTAATGAAAAATTACTTTCAATTGGTATTTACTTACAATTGGTATCAATTGGTATTTAAATTTATATTAAAACTTTTGTTATATGTACCTTCAATTGGTATGTTTTGTTTATATTGATAGCATGATGCACTCAATTGATATATTTTTTTCAATTGGTATCATAATATTTTGTTTTGATTTCACCCCTTATTGATATTCTTTTTGTTTAAAACAAAAGGGAGAGAACATTGTTTTATTTTCTTTGACCCCTTTGTTGATGATTGACAAAAGGGGAGAAGTATTTGAGGCTATAATATGCATGTTTAAAGTATTTGAGTTTAATATGCATATTTATTATTTAATATGAAAGTTTATATCAAAAGTTGTTTCATATTGATATTTTTTATTGTTGGTATCAAAAGCCTTTTTATTGATTATCTTCCAATTAGTATATCAAGAATTTTTATTGATTGAATTTTTTATTTTATTTTGATTGGTATCAAGAGCTTTCATGTTGCTTAAGTTTTCACATTGAAATTTTTATTGGTATCAAGAGCAACTATTTAAGAACATGTTTATTTTAAAAGGAAAAGGAACTTATTTTAAAAGTTTGGTATTAAGAGCATGTTTATTTCATGTTTGGTATCATGAGCATGTTCATTTCATTATTTTATGCATGTTGATGCATATTCATGTTTAATATTTATTGCATATATTTATTGTTTATTGTTATGCAAGAGTTAAGGGGTAGCTTCTTTGAAGCTTAACTTTAATCCATGCATATATAACTCCATGAGTTTTGTCATCATCAAAAAGAGGGAGATTGTTGGCCCAGAGGCCTTCCACTCTAGTTTTGATGATGATTAACTCATGTAGTTATAGTTTACTAATAATCTTGTAATGTTTAGTTTCAGATACTTAACCAAGATATTAGTAGGTGATTAGCTTCAACAAAGGTGTTTTGAGGCTTTCACATGGTGATTCAAGAGCCCGAGAGTCAAAGTTCATACCCTAGCACTCGTTGGAGTCAAGCTCGGTGGATCACGTTTGGATGAAGTCGACTTGGAGACGGAGCTCTATAAAAAGATTTCGATACAGTGTTTAGTTTAGTGTTTAGATCCATTGTTAAAGATTAGATAGTGTGGTATGCTCAAGTTCACAACACACATACTTGTTTCTAATTTCATGTTTATTGGTTTTCGGTTTTTGGTTTAACCGATCTTGGTTTTCATGAATAGAAAGAATCAAAACAAGTTTACATGGTTTAATGTATATTAGATTTGTTCTATATACATCTATACTTCAACTATTTATACAAACTTAGTTTGATAACCTATTCATGTATTTAGGTTTTGTATTTTAACAAAACTTATTTTTGGAATTTAAGTCAAAAATATTGATATATATATCTTTCATGTATATTGGATTATATCCATATACAACATGCTTCAAATTGTTTAAATATCATGTTTTTGTATTTGAATGAGTTTTGGACAAAACGGTTTTCATTTCAAAAATTCAAGTTTTGGAAAATAGGGTTTTGATTTTTAACAAAATTTCCATTACACAAAAAGAGTTCAAAATGTTTGTAACTTGGTTTGATTTTTACTCAAACAAGTTTGTATCTCAAAGAGAATATAAGAACTTATTTTTGTGGATTTTTAGAGATTTTATGGGATTTAATAGGATAATAAAAACCCAGTTTTCAAATCCCTAAAACAACCCTGCCAGGCTTTGGCGGTCGACCGACCGGTCGACCGGACCCAGAGTCGGTCGACCGGATGGTCGACTGACTCTGCACAAGGATGTGCAGTCCGGTTTACCGACTCTGCACAAGGATGTGCACGCTGACCAGCCACTTGGGCCAGTCGACCGAGCGGTCGACCGACTGCAAGTACCCCACTCTCGGGTGGGGCGGTCGACCGGACGGTTGACTGTGAGGCTTGGCACGGTCGACCGAGCGGTCGACTGGCTAGAAAGCAATTGCTCTCTGGATTGGCACGGTCGACCAGGCGGTCGACCGGCAGGCTCAACGGTCAATTTTTTGACCGTTGGCCGGTCGACCTGAAGGCCATTATGGGCCTAGTCAGCTGTCAACGGCTAGTTTTTGTTGGGGCCTTTATGTACCCCATCTCTTGGGTGTTTTGAGTAAGGTTTTTGAAGAGCCAAAATTCCTACTTCTCTAATGTTTAATTCCAAGTTTTCAAAAGAGTTTTTGGGTTCAAAGTTTTCATTTTTATTTATTTCAAAAGGGTTTGGAAAAATCAATTAAAAGAAAAGTCTTTTGAGATTGGTTTTTGATCTATATTTTTCTATCTATTCTAGAAGTTTTTTCAAGAGTTTTTCTTTGAGTTTTTGATTTTCAAACTCTTTGTTTTCTACACTTGAGCTATCTTGCTATCCTATCTATAGGATCTTTATTTTGTGAGAAAATTGGTTTGTGGTTGTGGAAACCACCAAGTTATAAACCCTCATTGATTTGTGTTATCCCTCTAGTGAGAGGTGATTGTGGGTATCCCTCTAGTGAGAGGTTGATAGTGGAGGTTGTATTGGTATCCCTCTTAGTGAAGAGGTGGATTGTGTTTGCATTGGCATTGTGCCTACCCTTCTTGTGTGAGGTGGTGTTTGTGTGGCTTTGTGCCTAGCCTCTAGTGAGAGGTTGTATTCGGTTGAGAGAGGAGTTGTGTACTCCTGATTGTATTGCCCCAAATCCTTAGTGGAGGTTCCCTGTGAGGGAGTCCTGTGTGGACAAGTTAGTGGATTGGAAATCATTCTGTGTGAAGGCGGAGACGTAGAGCTGTGTGCTCGAACCTCGAAACATATCCGTGTGTTAGCGATTGATCCACTTTCTCTTAGCTCTCTCTCTATTACTTTGTGCATCTATTCATATTGCCATATCATATATGCTTGTGTTGTTTGTGTGTGCCTCACTTGGGTTTAACCACGAGAGCTTCATATAGCACCTCAACTCTTATTCAGAGGAATCAAGAGGAGTTAGTCCAGAGCCCTTCACCGGGAATTCGGCTACACTCGTTGGTTACATTAAGTGTGTCGTCATTTAAGTTTTAATTTCCGCATTTTGTTCATTAGATTAGTCATACACCTATTCACCCCCCTCTAGGTATACTTTCAGTAACATAACTTCTGTCCACAAGAATCTCAAAGAGACTTTAGGCAAGAACAAACTTGAACTCAGCAAGTTGTTAGAAGAGTCGAACTCTCTCTCTCTCTCTTTTTAACTAGAGATCTTGGTCCTTCTACGGCTTATGACCAAGGTTCTTCTGACTAAAAACTTTCCCGACCCATCTTCCATAGCAAACTGGGCTATTTATAGAGGCTTTAAGGGGTAAAAGTGTCCCCTAAAAATACTCCATAATGGGGGTTAACTCCCTCATTTCATGGGCAGTAATTGACCTAGTAATGAGGGCTGTTATAACCAAGACGCGGGCTTTGAGCTTCACATTTTGTCGCTGAAGTAATGCTTGAGAAATGTGAATTTTCACTTCTGCGTTAAGCTTCAAGTGAGACGCGGGCTTCGAGCTCTGTGTCTGAATAGGATGTCTGAGATGTAAGTTTCAAGCTCTGCATCTTGGCCATTGCAGTGAGGCAGAGACGCGGGTTTCGACCCTTGCGCCTTGGTACTACAGTGGTGCTGAGACGCAGCTTTTGAGCTGTGCATCTTGGTTATTAAGGCGCGGGTTTCAACCTTCACATCTTGATGCTGCGCCAGTGGCTATGTCGCTTTGCGTCTTGGTTAATATAACCTTCACTTGTATTCAGTGATTTTTAGACAGTTTACAAGGAGGGGGAAGATGGTGTTGTTGTTTTTGTGTATATTTGTGTGTGTGTATGTATTGTGAAGGAAGGGGCCAACGGGAGCTGATAGGTGTGAAGACGGGGTATGACATTGTGTTTTGTTAAATGAAGGAAGGGGCCAGCGGGAGCTGGTAGGTGTGAAGATGGGGTATGATATTTTGTATTGTTAAATAAAGGAAGGGGCCAGCGGGAGCTGTTAGGTGTGAAGATGGGGTATGATATTTTTTGTTGTTATATGAAGGAAGGGGCCGGTGGGTGCGAAGTCGGGGTATGAGAAGGGTCGTAAGTCATATAGTAAAGATGTGCTTATCCATATGCTTGTATCTTGATGTAAGACTTTGAAATCTTGCTTTATTATAAGAGATAATGGAAAATTATATGATGTGTGTATGTATACGAGTTCCATCCATGTAACACTTGAAGAGTGATACGGTATATAATACGTAAGTATGTTTTGTGATATATTTTGTGGTATATATATTATCTGGAATAACTTATTGTGATTGGTGTACCATTGTATATACTGTATGAATTATGTACACATAAGTCACTAAAATAAAACATTCGATACAACTCATAAACCCTGTAAATTAGAGTGTAAACATTTAAGTTGTAGAGTCATTAACTGAAGGAGTCAAGTCATTTTGGCAAACCATAGAGATAGTTGGGTTGACTGTTTACCTTGATATAATTATTTCTTTTCTTTGTCCATATTCGTCTTACCATTGAAAGAAAATATGCTTCCTTTTACTGTGCATGTATATCATTTTCTTGATCTCCTTTTTACTCTCCTCACTGAGTTGTTGAGCTCACCCCCACACAGATTATTATGTTTTCAGGTCATGATGAGGTGAAGGCCTAATTTAAGATTTCAAGCGCTTCGTTGAAAATTCTGTTGTATAGAGAAGTTTTGAAGTTGTAATTGTATATGTAAAACTTCATATTGTAAATGTTTACAATCTTATTGTAATATCCCTATTTAATAATACCATATTATTATTTTTAAAAATTTACTTAATCCTACCTATTATTTTATTATTATTAATTTACTTGATTTAGTATCATTATTAATATTATTATTATTTATGACTTGTAGACTCTTATTACTTATATTTAGTTATTTTAAATTACTATTAATGGGTAGTATTATTATTTTCATTCCAAGCCCAAAGACTAAACCCCTTCTCCTTTTCTTTGGTTTCTTTTCCTTTTTATGCTAAGCCCACATGAGCCAAACCTACTTCCTTATTTTCATTCATTTTCTTCTCCTTTTTCTATTTTTCTTTAAGCTCAAAAACTAAGCCCGCAAGCTCACTCTCTATTTTTCTTATTCTTTATATTACTTATTTCTTTTAACTAAAGCCCAATAATCTATAATCCATTACCATTGAGATCCTTACCCATTAACCCAAAACTCAATCTTAATCCTAATCCAAATCTATAATCTAATCTAAATATATAATCATAATCATAATTCAAATTCTAATCTAACTCACATCCTAATCCTAATTACTAAATTAAGCAATCTAAACCTAACTGGAATTCATGTTTCTAAATTATCTAATAACCTATATAAAGACCTAAACTACTTTTTTTCCTTCTTTCTCAAGAGAAACCCTAATCTAGAATCTCCTAACTTCCATCTTTCCCGTCTCCTCAAGCGGATCGTGAACGAAAAGGGCTTCTAGGTACAAGAATTGAGGAGCAAGTAAGGAGGAACAACTCAAGTAAGTAGATCTAACTTGTAAATTTAATTTCAGTCTTTCTTTCAAAAAATAATAAATAAATAAATAAATTAGAACCATGAGAAAAATTTATTAATTTCAACAATCTGCTAAAACTCACCGTAATATAATTATTGGTTCCTAAAAACTTGTATAATAAAATTCTTGTAGGATCATTATTTTAATACTCTACAAAGCCTTGATTTGAGCAAATCAAAATCCAAGTAAGTAATTTATTTTCTAAAAATTTTTGATAGAAATTGTTTATTAAAATCATGTCCATACTATGATCTCCATGAATAATTTTATATATCAAAACCCAATTTAAAATCCAACTAAAATACATGTGAAATATACCAACTCATAATTTTAATTTATATATTTTTTCAGAATTTATTTTAAACAAAAGATTTTCAAAAAAAATATTGGCTGGTGCTCTCGGTCAGGCCGAGAGCAGCTCAGCTGCATTCCAGGCCATGGCCTGGCTTGGCTGGCCCAGTCCACGGGCCAGGCCGCCTGGGCCACAGCAGGGCCCAAAGGCCCTGTTAAAAAAAAAAAAAAAGAAAGCAAGAAATTTTGGACCAGGCCTGGGCCTGGCATGGTCTAGGGCTGGGCCTGGGCCTTTAGACCTATGTATAAGGGGGAAAAAAGAAAAGAAAGAAGAAAGAAAGAAAGAATAATTTCTTATTAAAAATAATTAGTTTTAAATATTAAGAAAAAAATTGAGAAAATATAAACAGTAATCTACAATTCTTCTACTTTCTATGATAAAAATTTTAGACCAATAGCAATATAAATTAATTCAAATCAACCACTTTAAAGCCATTGTCCTTAATGGTAAATTTAGACCCGTTAATATTTTTAATAGTTTAAAGCCTATAAAAAATCCAACAAAAATTAGAAATTAGTTTAAATTAAATCTATTAGATTTAGTAGACTCAGAGAACCATATTCTCAACCCCAAACTAATGAATCAAGATAAAAATCCCTTATAACTCCTAACTAAATATACTTTTAAAAATCTAAGAATTTATATTGAAATTGAAATAAATCATGTAGATTTATCGAGACCTTATGATTTCAGTGCTTTGGACTTAGGATCGAGTTCAGGTGAGTGTTTTACTTCTTTGTTTAATTTTATTTAATTGTATTGTGAGTATTTGTTCTTGTGTATTCACTGTTGTTAGTATGCACTTACATGTTACTCTTATCATTTCATGTGACTTTCTGTTGTATTTTACTAGTCTGATTAATTGTATCACTTCATGAGACATTAGTGATTGTTCACCTTATTTGCTAGTTGATATGAGCTTATATTAGTATCATTTCATGTGTTGGTAGATCGCCGTTGTTGGCTTAGGCCTAGTACTGATATATCATGGATCAGACTTGACCTTGTAACTGACCTAGCAGTGATAAACCTTAGAATATTAACATATTGATATTGAAATTGAATGATTCTTGATTGAGGTTAGAGATTCATATTTTTATGTGAAGTAATTGTCGGATAAGTTATTTGGCGATCACCCCGACTAGAGCTCTTTTGGATATTGAAGACGTGTTAGATATGATGTTGTTTTATCGGTAGACTATTTTACCGATACATGAATATGTGTGTTATGTTACCTTAGACGCTGATGTATGCGATGGGACTGACTTTTGGACTGTTTAGAACTATTATTTTTGGATTCTCGCATTGATGAGTTTGACTGATGTATTGATGATCTTATTGATATTGACTATTAGATGAAGAGGTGATCTAGATTCCATGTTGATCGAGGATGTTACACTTCTTAGTTATGATCTTGCTTGATTTGGATGTCGATGATTGAATAAATAGGAGATCTTTATTAATAAAATGAAATCTTGGACTTGAACCTATCGGTAGACTCGATTGAATTTGAGTTGACTTGGGGGTTGAGGAATAGACGTTGATTGGGTTGACTTGATCTGGCTTGGTAGGTTTTTCAATAGGTGTACTTGATATATTACTTGACTTTGGGATCCTGTGATTGACCTTGATAGAGTGAGAGCATGTGGTAATCTTGATCAAATTAAAATATGAGGATTTGATTATATGTATCAGAACTTGTATTTATTTCAGTTATTGAGGTTCAGATATATCAGTGACTTAGAGGATAAATATGTTGATGATTTTGAGGACTTGAGTTGATTATATACATTGCCCGGATTATTCTATTCATGACAGGAGGTCATTACTCATCCTGAATATCTTGATTTACCTAAGAAACTTGACTGATTATACTTGGTATCTACCTGATAACTATCATGTCCATATTACCATTAATTGCTGGGAAAATATTGTTGCACGGTAACAACACTTTCATGTTATACTTGTTAAATATTCCTGTTATACTGGTGTCCTGTTCACTGACATTATATATCCTATTATACCGGCATCCTGATTACACATATTGACGTTGTTACCGAGACTATCACCGAGTTATCCCAATGATCTAAGTAACATGCACATTAAATAATCTTAATAAACTAATAACCTGACATTAAACAACTTACACTGGGATTGAAGAAATTGATGGAGGAGACAGCGTATGTATTTTGGATGGACCTAGGATTTAGGTTGCGCAGCCGAAAGAGGGTTCCACTGTAGAGTTCCCGTAGGGTGACTGGCACCCCGTCCTGTTCCTATTCCTGTTCCTGTTCCTATTGTACATGTTCCTGACTACCTTGCGGTAGGTCCTGGTTCAGCGCCAGGGGTCTGGGCCGTGGTCTCGGGTATGCACGGGACCCACCTAAAACACAGACAGTGTTTCTAACCGATCAGTTTCAATAACTGAGGACCTCGATTGGCATGTGTGGTAGGCGTAGTATGGGATGCGTCTATTACATGTGGCAATTGGTGTTCACTGACATAATTAATAATGATAAACTGTAATATACTATAACTGACCGTGATCACTCGACTGTACGTATATATAGCTATGATAGATATATGATTGTACACATGATCGGACTGTATACCAGATTAGTACCATATGCTAGGTTACACATCTTGACATTAGTGGTCAGGACACTAGTTATATATCGTTCATATCTTTGTTCTTAATATTGATTATTTTGTTATCCTTCATTTCAGTTATCATGTTTTCAATGCTTATGTTGTTATTATACACGAGCACATTTCTCTTTACACACACGTTCATTAGGTCGCTTCTAACGACCCTCGATTCGCACGTCCAGGGTATTGGTCATCTCCTTATATTGTTCAGGTGTTCATGTGATTGTACGCGTTACGAGGAGTTGGAGTTTCTCTTTTCTTAATTATAGGTATTCTTGCTCTTTTATTTGTGTTATTTCTTGATTCTATCTTTATCGCATCCAGTTGCCATTTTCTTTCTTTTGCTTATCTATTATCATTGTGTTAGATATTTATATGTCATATTGCAGTGATATTTATTTATCGTGGTAGATTTTGTTGCATGTTTAGGTTACTTTAGGCTTAGCGTGTATGCGTGGGGTATTTTCCATGTATATACGTCGCCGACCTTCGTCGCGACTCCGTTTAAGTGTATTTTGGGAAGCGGAGCGTGACACTTATTGATGTTGTTATAGCATAAGTTAGATGGCTTTATTCTTGATGAGTTGGATTTATAAATAATTTAGTATATGTTCTGGATGCCGAGAGGGGTATTCTCGAGCATATGTTTCTTTTGTTTCAACATAAGTAGGTGATGTCAAGCCAAAATTATTATTTGGAGAATAAGTAGATCGTGGCGAGCCAAAATATTATTATGATTGCATAGGCGATGGTAGATTTTGATCTACATGTTTGGATTGAGAATAAGTAAGCTGATGTTGGCCAAAATTATTATGGATTGAAATGTAAATTTGGACATATTAGTATTTACAAACAAAGTGCTGTCGAAATTTTTAAGGATTTGGAGATGATTATGATAATCTATCAGTTTAAAAGAAGTTTTTATGTTAATTGAGGATCTTTGAAATCTGGGACCGTTACAGTTATTATCAGAGCATAGGATTTAGCATAGGGATTTGATCTAGAGCAGTTATCGTAGGAAGATGATTGAATGTTAGGACTGGTTGCTATGTTTGATTTGTATACTTATGTGTTGTTTGCACGTGAATATGTTATTTGATATGGTTGGTTTAAGGGGGTAGGAGTTCTTGTTGGCCCAATGGCCTTCCACTCTAGTTTTGATGATGATCAACACTCATGTAGTTATGTTTACTAATATTCTTGTGTTTCTAAGTTTCAGATCATTAACAGGATATTAGTTGGTGATTAGCTTCAACAAGGAGTTTAGAAGCTATTCATGGTGATTCCAGGGCCAAAGCTTCAAGTTCACACTTTGTCTAGCCCATGGATGGAGTTTTGGAGCAAGTCTACTTGAAAATGATGATCGTCAAGAAGACTTAGGTATCCTAGTTTAGATTGAGTTTTAGATCCATTTGTAAAGCTTAGTTTAGTTGATATGCTCAAGTGCACAAAACACACACGTTTCATGATTTGATTTTTGGTTTTCATGAATAATAGATCAAAACAAGTTTACATATGTTATATGTATAGTAGATGTTCTCTATTTATACATACATGCATTAACTTGGTAAACAAACTTATTTTGACTATCCTATTCATACTTTGGAAAAATCAAGTTTGATAAAAATACAAGTTTTGTTTTTGATAAAATTGGCAAGACACAAAAATGAATTGATATGATTGATATATGTCTTGAAATTTTTATCACATGTTTATGTTTCAACATAAAATGATAAAACAATTTTTATGGTATTTTTAAAAGTATTAAAAGATTTTTTAGAAAATATTTTTCCAAATTTTTCTGACCTGGACTGTGCTGACAGGCTGGTCGGTCGACAGGGACGGTCGACCGCACCAAAGGGCCGGTCGACCGATCCGGTCGACCGACGTGCACGGACGTACACGTCTGTTAGGCACAGAGCCGGTCGACCGGGCCGGTCGACCGGGATGAGAGCTCTGCTCTCGGGAATTTTCGGTCGACCGGGCCGGTCGACCGATAGTGCCCAACGGTCATATTTTTGACCGTTGGCGGTCGACCGGGCCGGTCGACCGGTGGCTGTCAGAACTGCCACATCAGCCTAACGGCTAGTTTTCTGATTTGGCCTATATAAACCCTATTCATTTGGGATTTTGGCCAAGGTTTTTACAAGAGAAAAATCCCAGGTTTTCAGAAGTTTAAAACAAGTTTTTAAAAGAGTTTTGGGCTTTAAACTTCTCATCTTGATTTGTTTTGGGTTTTGGAAAATCAAAGAAAGCTAGGTTTTGGGAGATTGTATTGTTTTGTATTTTCTATCTTCTACAAGTGATTTCCAAGAAGTTTTTCTTTTTTGCTTGTTTCAAAACACCTAGTTTCCACACTTGAGCTATCTTCTATCCTAAACTATTAGGATCTTGTTTTTGTGGAAAAAGAAAAGAGAAAAAGAAAGAGAAGAGTTTGAGGTTGTTTGTTGTAAACCTCTTTGTTGTAAACACCCTTTATTTGTGAATCCCTCTTCGGTAGAGGTGATCGGGTGATTGAGTTGTATCCCTCAAGTGTGAGGTGATAGTGTTGGTTGTGAGCCTCTTCGGTAGAGGTGTTGTTGTTGGTTGTTGTATTTGGCTACGGGCCTAACCCCTCGGTTGTGAGGAGGTTGTTGTTTGAGAGAGGAGTTTGGTACTCCTAGAGTTGTAAGAAATCCTCTTCGGTAGAGGTTCCCTCGGTGGGAGTTGAGATAGTGGAAATCCTACACGGTGGTGTAGGCGGGGATGTAGAGCAAGGTGCTCGAACCTCGAAACAAATCTTGGTGTTTGCGTTTTGATCCATTGTCTCTCTAACTCTCTCTCTTATAATTGTGCAAAGCATCATACTCATCATCATATCATACATTGCTTGTGTTGCCTTGCATCTTTCATATTGTAATTTATCCTTGATTGCTTGGCTTGATTGTGTGTGCACATATTTCCTATTGCTTGGATTGCTTGTGTGTGTGTGCCTAACTTGTACTCATCCAACAAGAGCTTCACATAGCGCCTCAACCCATTTCAAGGGGAATCAAGGGGAGTTAGTCCAGAGCCTCGCAAGGGGAATTCGGCTACACTTGTTGTATTGTATTAGTTTGTGCATAATTTACATTAGCTTCCGCATTTAGCGCACTTAGTTTGCATTAAGTTTCTTAGATTAGCCATTACACCTATTCACCCCCCCTCTAGGTGTTTTTTCAATTGGTATCAGAGCTAGTGCTCCTGATACTTAGGCTTAACATCCTAGGAGTGATCCATTTGCTTGCTAATCTCATTTGCATTTGCTTGTTTGCACACATCTAGTTTATACCATGGACTTCATGACCCCACCTAGCTATGATCCTTCCAACATTGATATTTGGAAGTATAGGATGTCCATGTACCTAAAAACCCTAGGTTTGCATGTCTTTCTTGCCGCCACCAAGAGATGTTATCTTGGTGATTGCAATCATATAGGGGCCAATGCACTAGCCCTAGAGGCTATTAGAAGCACATTACCTAAAGATTATCTTATGTGTGTTTCTAATCTTGATTCCGCTTTTACAGTGTGGAACAAGTTGACAACAACCACCACCTCCAAGCTTCAATTGCCAATCCAAGAAGAGGAATCTAGCGGAGAATCCGAGCCACAACAATGCTATATGGTCCAAGGGAATGACTCCCTTGAGGTACACTCGGAAACTCCATTAGATAGTGATGGTGATGCTAGTTCTTCAAGAAATGATATTGTTGATCCACATGCTTTGAATGAAGAACTTTTAATTGTTTGTGAGAAATTAATTGAGAAGTATAAGATTTTGAAAAAGAAAAGTCTAGAAATAGAAAAAGAAAATAAGTGTTTGAATTCTAGACTTAATATTGCTTTGCAAGAGAAAGAGGAGATCTCTAATGATAGGGATTCATTAAGATCTCAACTTAATCTTGTATTAAAAGAAAATAAATTTTTGAAAAATAAAAATGATTGTGAAAACCTTTTAAAGAAGAATGAAAACTTGTCTTCTAAAATCGATTTTGTTTTAAAAGAGAATGTTGCTTTGAAAAACAAATTATTTCTATTTCAAATGACTTGAATGCTTGTTTAGAGAAAATAATGTTTTACATAATAAGATTGATTCTCATGTTTGCCATGCTAGGGTTGTTTCACCTAAATCACCCATTGCATGTTCCACTTCTTCTATGCTTGAGAATGATATAAATTTGTTAAAGAAGAAAATGGATTGTTTGGGCTCCACTATGAGCCAATGTGCCATGAACCACTCACGGTTGGAAACCTTGGTTCGAAAGAAACAAGTTCCATCTTTTCATGCACACCCTACACGGCATACACATGCTCCTCACGGACACACTCCTCACATGTATGCTCATGTGTACACTTGTACACATTGTGGTCGAAAAGGCCACCTTGCTAAATTTTGTTATGATAGATTACATACTCCTAATTTAGCAAAGAACTTTGTTTGGGTTAGAGAAGGGACTAACCCCCATGGACCTAAAAGAGTATGGGTACCAAAGACCACCCCTCCTTTGTTTAATGTAGGTGTGGGCTCTCACATGACGTGAGAGTGATGACACCTTGGAGTGGATGCGTTCCGGACTTAAAGGAAATCAATTGGATGCATCACTTTCAAGGGAAGATTTGGTGGAGATGACCACCACGTTTTGAAGACAAGGAAAGTTGCTTCTTTGGTTTCGGTAACTATCCTTTACTCCCATTTATTGTTTACATGCTTTCCATTTCATTGCTTATAGCATGTTTTGATGTTTTATAGCATGTTTTATTGTCATTGGATTAGTATGTTCATTCCATGTTTATTAGATCCTTGACATACATGTATAGTATTTGAGACACACATGCTTATATGACCCATACTTAGTCTTCTCACTTATGTTTAAGCTATAATGTACATAATGAATCTAATACATGTGAATTTACATAATAATCATGTTTTAGTTTTATCATGATGATTTATTTTGTTTTTGATGCTTCATGTTTTGAATATATGTTTAGATGTTAGTTTTCATTAAGACTAGTTATATACTTGTACATAGAGTGGGCTACAAATAAATCTATATATGTTTGGGCTTGATTGCTTATTTGAACCCATTAGATGTGCTAGTATAGTCTAGTTTTGATGATCCATACATTTTAGACTTGTATTCATATTCTTGGATTTATATGAGTTTTGATTTCATGTATATGTTTATTTTGCCAAACTTGAAGATATACATGTATACCCCTTGAGTCATTTGCCTTTCATGCAAATCTATATTTGGACTCAATTGTGTTTAGGGATATGTATGTATACTTCATGTTTGACAATTCATACATATACCTTGAAATGAAATTTGTTGTGATGAAAATTTAGCTTATCATGATTTTCATGTCTTTCATGTATTTATGTTTAACTTCATGTATATGTCTATCTTATCCAAATTATTGACTATACATGAGTATCCTTTTTGAGCCACGTGCCTTCATGCATATATTTTGTGGACTCGTTATGTTTTGGATATGTATGTATACTTTAGTTTGTATTAGACATACATATGCCTTGAAGATTAGATAGTTTTGATGATTTTCGTGTTTTAAAGAATAATTGAGCTTATTGCCTAATTTTCATATTTATGATCTTCATATTTTATTTGTACACTCACATCTATTGCTTGCTCATGTTTTGTTTTCATGAGTCTTATTTATGCCTAATTGAACTTGAGTGTTTGATATGATGTGAATTTCATGTTTATGAAAAACAATTTTGTTTTATTCCTTGCTTGAAGGATTTCGTGCTAGTTAACAAGTTTTCCATTTAACTAGTTGCGGTGTTCTTCATTTTGGTAGTGATTTTCAAACAAAACTACATTTTCAAATCTATTTTTGAAAACCCCTACCTTCTAAGGGCGGTAGGATGGGAGATCATGTTCATGTATGCCCTAAATTGAAAATCCTTAAAACTTGAATTATGATTGGGTGGTAGATAATATGATGTATACACTTGAACTTATTGTTATGTCAATTGGTATCATTGAACTCTTTCAATTGGTATCATTTTGATCTTCTTGTATACTCATATATGTTTTGTATGTATGTATGCTTTAAATTCCAAGTATATCAATTTCTATTGGTATCTATCTTTCATACATATATATGTTTGTGTTTATGCTAGTGCTTGAGTTTCAATTTTGTTTAAATTGATTACTTTTAAATTGTTATCAAGACTATGCATGACCTTAGTTTGTATTTCATAAAGGGGGAGAAAATATGATTTTGTATTTCAATTGGTATTTGTACTCCCACTCTTTATGATTAAAAGTTGTTATTTTGAACATATTGATATTATCTTTTCATACATATATGTGATCTTTTGTGCTTGATTTACACACGTATATCATATACTATATGTTTGCTTATCAAGATTTTGTTTTAAAAAAAAAAAAAAAAAATATTTGATATGAACTTGTGCTTTGTATTGCCTATATGCAAGGAGAGCTTAACATCTCTCTTACATATAGATTCATGTTGAGTGTATTGTGTATTGAGGAGCTTAACATCTCTTCTTTACATGGTACACGTGTGTAGGGGGAGCTTCACATCTCCTCTTATGCATTACATAATATGTGTTATGTGAATTGGGGCTTGTCATCCTTTCTTCATGTAATGCATATGTGTAGGGAAGCTAACTTAACGTCTTCCTCTTCATGAATGTATATAGCATATAACATATATTGATCCTTGTTTATTGGTATCAAGATGCTTCATTGACATATTTTTTTAATTGATATCATGTTTGTAGTCACCCCTTATTGATTTTGTTTTTTGTTTTAGACAAAAAGGGGGAGAACATTGCTTGCATTGTTTTGATTGACAAAAAGGGGAGAAAGATTTTTACCCCTCGTTTTATTTATGGTTTTGATTGTTTACCCCTTTGTTGATGATTGACAAAAAGGGGGAGAAGTATTTGTGTTTTATATGCATGCTTATGTTTTATATGCATATATTATGTTTTAATCTCAAGAATAGTAAGTTTGATTGATTTATAGAGTTTGCTTTGTAATTAGTATCTAGAGCATATTTTATGTTGAATATTCCATTGGTATCTAGAGTACCATGTTTATATGCATTTGTCATGCATTGCATATTATTGTTTATTTGTATATGCATGAGTTAAGGGGGAGCTTCCTTGAAGCTTATCTTTAATCCATGCATATATAACTCCATGAGTTTTGTCATCATCAAAAAGGGGAGATTGTTGGCCCAATGGCCTTCCACTCTAGTTTTGATGATGATCAACACTCATGTAGTTATGTTTACTAATATTCTTGTGTTTCTAAGTTTCAGATCATTAACAGGATATTAGTTGGTGATTAGCTTCAACAAGGAGTTTAGAAGCTATTCATGGTGATTCCAGGGCCAAAGCTTCAAGTTCACACTTTGTCTAGCCCATGGATGGAGTTTTGGAGCAAGTCTACTTGAAGATGATGATCGTCAAGAAGACTTAGGTATCCTAGTTTAGATTGAGTTTTAGATCCATTTGTAAAGCTTAGTTTAGTTGATATGCTCAAGTGCACAAACACACACGTTTCATGATTTGGTTTTTGGTTTTCATGAATAATAGATCAAAACAAGTTTACATATGTTATATGTATAGTAGATGTTCTCTATTTATACATACATGCTTTAACTTGGTAAACAAACTTATTTTGACTATCCTATTCATACTTTGGAAAAATCA
Source organism: Agave tequilana (assembly GCA_038442645.1). Taxonomy (NCBI): domain Eukaryota; kingdom Viridiplantae; phylum Streptophyta; class Magnoliopsida; order Asparagales; family Asparagaceae; genus Agave; species Agave tequilana. The sequence goes on from JAVJIF010007933.1 coordinate 72,180, forward strand.
AGTTTGATAAAAATACAAGTTTTATTTTTGATAAAATTGGCAAGACACAAAATGAATTGATATGATTGATATATGTCTTGAAATTTTTATCACATGTTTATGTTTCAACATAAAATGATAAAACAATTTTTATGGTATTTTTAAAAGTATTAAAAGATTTTTTAGAAAATATTTTTCCAAATTTTTCTGACCTGGACTGTGCTGACAGGCTGGTCGGTCGACCGGGACGGTCGACCGCACCAAAGGGCCGGTCGACCGATCCGGTCGACCGACGTGCACTGACGTACACGTCTGTTAGGCACAGAGCCGGTCGACCGGGCCGGTCGACTGGGATGAGAGCTCTGCTCTCGGGAATTTTCGGTCGACCGGGCCGGTCGACCGATAGTGCCCAACGGTCATATTTTTGACCGTTGGCGGTCGACCGGGCCGGTCGACCGGTGGCTGTCAGAACTGCCACATCAGCCTAACGGCTAGTTTTCTGGTTTGGCCTATATAACCCTATTCATTTGGGATTTTGGCCAAGGTTTTTACAAGAGAAAAATCCCAGGTTTTCAGAAGTTTAAAACAAGTTTTTAAAAGAGTTTTTGGGCTTTAAACTTCTCATCTTGATTTGTTTTGGGTTTTTGGAAAATCAAAGAAAGCTAGGGTTTTGGGAGATTGTATTGTTTTGTATTTTCTATCTTCTACAAGTGATTTCCCAAGAAGTTTTTCTTTGTTGCTTGTTTCCAAAAACACCTAGTTTCCACACTTGAGCTATCTTCTATCCTAAACTATTAGGATCTTGTTTTTGTGGAAAAAGAAAAGAGAAAAAGAAAGAGAAGAGTTTGAGGTTGTTTGTTGTAAACCTCTTTGTTGTAAACACCCTTTTATTTATGAATCCCTCTTCGGTAGAGGTGATCGGGTGATTGAGTTGTATCCCTCAAGTGTGAGGTGATAGTGTTGGTTGTGAGCCTCTTCGGTAGAGGTGTTGTTGTTGGTTGTTGTATTTGGCTACGGGCCTAACCCCTCGGTTGTGAGGAGGTTGTTGTTTGAGAGAGGAGTTTGGTACTCCTAGAGTTGTAAGAAATCCTCTTCGGTAGAGGTTCCCTCGGTGGGAGTTGAGATAGTGGAAATCCTACACGGTGGTGTAGGCGGGGATGTAGAGCAAGGTGCTCGAACCTCGAAACAAATCTTGGTGTTTGCGTTTTGATCCATTGTCTCTCTAACTCTCTCTCTTATAATTGTGCAAAGCATCATACTCATCATCATATCATACATTGCTTGTGTTGCCTTGCATCTTTCATATTGTAATTTATCCTTGATTGCTTGGCTTGATTGTATGTGCACATATTTCCTATTGCTTGGATTGCTTGTGTGTGTGTGTCTAACTTGTACTCATCCAACAAGAGCTTCACATAGCGCCTCAACCCATTTCAAGGGGAATCAAGGGGAGTTAGTCCAGAGCCTCGCAAGGGGAATTCGGCTACACTTGTTGTATTGTATTAGTTTGTGCATAATTTACATTAGCTTCCGCATTTAGCGCACTTAGTTTGCATTAAGTTTCTTAGATTAGCCATTACACCTATTCACCCCCCCTCTAGGTGTTTTTTCAGTTCTTACGTGTATGATTAGTCCTGAAACGCGGGATATTTGTTCACTGCCTTATGTTCAGATTATGGCACCCACATGCCATAATTTGGATGTGTTCTGCTGAGAGTGTGGGCCCTCAGTACGAGCTGCCAGTGGTATTGGACACTGGAGTAAGAAAATGATTAAAATATCAAGCAAGTCAAGATTAATTTGGATCGTAAGGACATAGTATAGAAGTGATCAAAGGATAATGAATCTTTGAGGTGAATAATCGAGAAGGATGTTACATCAAAGAAAGATTTTGTGATAAGCAGGAGAAATGTGAAGATTTTATACTTACTCATTTTAGGTACCAAATTTTGAGGACGAAACTTTTGTAAGAGGGGTAGAACTGTAACACCTCGATTATTAAAATCTTAATTTAATATCCTAAACTTGATTAATGTGATCAGATAGAATTATCTGAGACAATAATTGAATGTGTTTTGTGTAAAATAGAATTTTTCATTTATATATTATTTTATTATTTGATTATGGGAAAATTTTGGAGTGAAATAAAAAATTGGATAATTGCAAATATAGGTGTATGAATATTTGGGTACGTATATATGGATATGGTGACTTGTGTCTGTGTGTATAAGTTACATTACATGAGTATGTTGGTATGTTATGTAAATACAAGATAATACAATCAAATACAAAAAAAATATACCATTATATTTATTTTTGAGTATTTAATGGTAGGGGGTAGGTGTTCATAGTTTGAGTTGATAGAGAGTTAGGATTTACCTAAAAATGTGTGTGTATAGGTGGCATGACAAGAGAAGAGAGAGGTGGTGAAATAAGTGGATTATATAAATTAAGGGGAATTTTATGCAAAAGAGGAGAACTATTTCCCTAATCTCTCTCTTTTCTTTCCCAGGATGAACAATAGAACCCTCTCTCATTCTCATCCAAAAAATTTCAAAACCCTAAGAATCATTTCCTTTCTCAATCCCTCTCACTCTCAGCTCTCCTTCTCCCTCTTCCTCTCAATTTTATCTCTCTCTCCCATCTCTCTTCCTCCTTGGTGTTGGCGTGGCAGCAGCAGCGCGCTAACGGCGGCGCAAGGAGGCCACCGTCGGTGGCCTATAAAGAGGGATAGCAGCCCCCTCTACCCCCCATACCCCCCCACACTCTCCTTCTCCCTCCTTTGGATGTGTGAATGAAACCCTAAAAAGAACCCTAACTTTCTCCTTCTTGTTTTCCTTTATAACTCAATTTCTTTCTCTTTTCTCTGGTGAAGGCCAGCCATGGCATTGACACCAAAGCGGAGACGCGGCGACTTCAAAAAAGAGGAGGAGGAACCATGGGCGAGGGTTATATTCCATCTTAATTTATGTTTGATTTAAATTTGTTTTAGATTTAGAATAAATCTCAGAATTTGTTCCAATTTCAGATTTAAATTGATCTATGCTTAGATCTTGATCCATTCATAGTAATTGCTCTTGACTATATGAGGGAGATCTTATCTTGATCCAAGTTGTTTGTTAATTTTGAAAATTTCAGAGAAATTTCCATGAATATGTAATGATCAACGTGTATCATCTAAAGGAGTCTTCAATCGATATTTCCCCCATATTTTTTTTGTAAAATTTCTGGACAAAATAATTATTTTGACTAAAATAATGAATCGTCCTTATAGGTGCAGAAATCTATTAAACATTATAACTTTTAAAATTAGGTTCAGATCACTAATGTGTTAGGGCTAAATGTATCGTATTATATACCATTGGAAAGACAATCGAGTCTATTTTCCAACCGTTTATACCATATTCTTATTGGATACATGTACCTTAAGTTACTGGAACATTGCATGCTGGTCGAAACTATCGTGCTGCAGAACTCATTCACAGCTGATGAGTTTCTAAATATTTGGAGCAGTTTAGTTAAATAAAACCTATCATATAATATATCGTTGGAAATGTAGTGAAGTCTAGTTTCTAATAAATCTTTTTTATTTCATTTCAATATGTAAGATGAAAGTTATTACAAAAACGTCATTAGTTGTCTAAAAAGACTGAGTCACGAAAGATATTTAAGCAGTAAGTTCATGTCTAAGGATAATATACCCAAAGAACTAATTGATACTAAACACAATTAATAAGGAATAGTCTTTTGATGAGATATGGATAGCTTGTATAAATCATTAGTTACTTCTAGTTCTCGCTAAGTCGGAAATTGATTCTTCTTGACATAGAATAAATAGAGGCTCTAGTGTACAAGCTTAAACTAGTTTTTATTTTATAAATTTTTAAAGTGTAAATGAGATTTCCAGAAGGTGAAAGGGGTTAGGTTGGACGTTTCAAAACTTGAGGAGGATAGCCAAGTTGATTGGGTTGATGAACCAATTGGTTTCGTTCCTGATATTGAGCATGTAAGTCATTGATCATTGGAATTGTTAAAAAAAAAAAAAAACTTTCACAGTGCTCTGGCACAGTGAAGCACCCCACATAGTGGGTCAACTTTTCGACATCGATCTATATGAATATTTTTACTATACTTAGGATTTGCTTTTCAATGAGAGAATAAAATATTCTAATAACATATTGACTTAAAATTATTAAATCATTGGTAATTAAACTAAGCTATTTTCTACTATTGAATCGACTAGATTTAAGGATCTATTTGGATATAACCGATGAGAGTAATTTATTCACCTTTTACCGGTTCCAAGTTAGGAAAAGGTCTAAGTGTATAGATATTATATTCAGCTTATGTCATAGTCTCCCATGCTGACCGGAAGGAGAAGGTTAATTATATAGAAGTTGTTGATTTCTTTCTGAGTTTGACTCCTTGATTTCTAGTGGGGTAAAATATATCACGTATATTGGTCTAAGACTTTTTACTAGCATGTAATCCCTTGAATGCAAACTAAGTGCATATTTCAAATCAAACATATAATCTCTTACCTACATATCTTGGTGTGATAGTAAAGAGAAAATTTAAATGGAAGTATCTCATGGTGAGAAGTAAATTATTTGGTGTAATAATTATTTGTTATTTTAATATTAGCTTTGGTATAAATAAATTAGGGACTTACCATAGTTGGATGAGACAAGTTATCATATGGCAAAAAAAAAATCGGACATAAACAATTATTGCAAATGAAATTCAGAAAGTTATGAGATAAACAAAGTGATTATAAGTAAAACTGTAACTAATCATGAACCATGAAATTGAAACTTGTTAGGAATGGTAAACAAAATCAGAAGTCCACACGTGGATATTGATATCAAACCAACCATAATAATTATTGCTACACCAATACTGGATAATCGGTATCTCTTCTAGAGTAATATATATTAAACTAGGAACCTGGACTACTTTGAATAGTGGATGTCGTGGATCTTTGGAAATAAAGTATGTAAACCTGAAAATCCAGTGATGAATTTCACTACTAACTAATCCAAACCTGATCAACCCTAAATCTCTAATTTGTATGATATGAGTGAACAATTATAGGGCAACAGGCTAGTTTGTGCTTAAGTATGAATATTAAGTAGATGTGAACATAGTCTGGGTTACAATTATCAATTAATAGACCAATGATCTAACCGATATATGTTGATTATGATTATTACCTAATTGTTATGGATATACAGTTATTTGTACTATACATGTACATATTCAATTGTGATATATCATATAACTATATATCATTGATAATTTATTGATGATGGTTGACAAATATGTTTGATGACTAGTGTAGTATGTACCCTCGTTTTCAAGTAATAATTCCTACTGAAATGAATGATACGTGTAAGTGTGAATCTAGTAGACTATTATTAACTTCAAAGCATGCTAAGACCCTGGTCATGAATAAGTAGCGTAGTCAATTTCATTCACTAAATACCTAATATGTGAATAAGAATCATAACTAGTTAAAAGAGCTAATCATATGACCTAAGACGGGCAATTAGAATGTAACTAATTGTTTGATGCGTCGTTGAATGAATGATACATAAGTTGTATGTATGTCTGATTGCATGCATATAATGGATAGTTACACGAACTTGATCATGTGTTGCATATCAATCACATAATTAGTGATTGAAAAAGTATATCAAAATGCTACTGATATTGTTTATGTTACCTTGTTAGTCGATGTATATGTGATGTGTGTGTATGTCGTGTTATTTTTATGCATATGAAAGAAGGGACCGGCGGGAGCCAGTGGGAGTGTTTGGTGGAAAAATTGAGGGCGTGTGTAAATTCTTTATTTGATTGTAAAGAAAAATTATAACAGATCAATAATCCTTTTACAAGAGAGGGGAGATATTCAAGCTCAAATCTCCCCTTTGTTTAATGGCGGGTTCTTGATGTGGCAATGAAAAGTAAATCTTGTTTTCTGTTGACTGGGTGAACGTCATGACCTCTTGGGAATCTTCTGTTTGGACGGTAGATGAAGTAACACAGCTTCTGTCCAACAAGGATCTCAAAGAGACTTTAGGCAAGAACAAACTTGAACTCAGCAAGTTGTTATAAGAGTCGAACTCTCTCTCTCTTTTTTAACTAGAGATCCTGGTCCTTCTACGACTTACGACCGAGATTCTTCTGACCAAAAACCTTCCGACCCTTCTTCCATAGCAACTGGGCTATTTATAGAAATTTTAGGGGGTAAAAGTGTCCCCCAAAAACACTCCATAATGGGGGTTAACTCCATCATTTCGTGGACATTAATTGACCCAGTAATGAGGGCAGTTATAACCAAGACACGGGCTTTGAGCTTCGCGTTTTATCGCTGAAGTAATGCTTAAGAAACGTGAATTCCTACTTCTGCGTTAAGCTTCAAGTGAGATGCGGGCTTCGGGCTCTGCGTCTGGATAGGATGTCTGAGATGCAAGTTCCAAGTTCGACATCTTGGCCATTGCAATGAGGCAGAGACGCGAGTTTTGACCCTTATGTCTTAGTACTACAGTGGTGTTGAGACGCAGCTTTTGAGTTTTGTATCTTGGTTATTAAGGCGCGAGTTTCAACCTTCACATCTTGATGCTGCGCTAGTGGTTGTGCCGCTTTGCTTCTGGAGTTTAGACTCTGCTTTCTGACGACTTGTCTTCAGTAATTTTTAGACAGCCTATAGAACTCTCTCCAAAGTTTTTGATATTCCGCGGTTGACTGAGACGGATTTCGAAATACTTTGGACTTTGGTCGAGTTCATACTTCTCATGATTGGACTGACAATCATTTGAGATGCCATGAGCTTTTCCTGTATGGAATATGGTCTTTGTGAGTGTACTGTAAAAACCCTTTGAAGCCATCAGAGATGATCATGGTGAGTGTCTAGAAACGCAGTCCAGACCTCCTCAGTTCTCTGAGCTGGTTGTTGGTGTAATGTTGAACCAGGGGTAAACAGTCATCTGCTTGTGCCAGTGTACTGTTGAACTCTTTGCAGAAGTAAAGACTAAATGCAAGTCTTTTAGATGCAGGGGTCATGTTGCTCTAGAGACACAGTCCTCACTCAGAGTGGGGACACATCTATTACTCTGCTGAAGAAACGCGGCCTCTGGAGGGACGCAACTTTGAAGTGAAGACGCAACTTTATTCTGTTGACTAGACGCATCTTTGGCCTTGCTGAAGAGACGTGACCTTTGGAGGGATGCGACTTTGTTAAATGCGAGACCCGTGTTCTGGGCGCGTTGCCAATTGTCTAGCTGAGTTGAGGAGACGTCTTTCCTTTAACGCGCGAAATTCACGTCCATTTAAGACGCATGCCACGGGTCGGGCGAGGATTAGCCCTCGAGATATGCGCCGCGTATCTTTGCGGATCACTGTGCCTATAAAAGACAACCGTCTTTCAAGAGTCATCATTAGACTCTTCTTCTTCTTTATATCGAGGGTTAAGAAAAGCTTAAAGCTTTTTCCATTTTATCGTCTTCAACACTGATTTCATGGTCAAAATGGCACCGAAGACCAAACCTGCTTCCTCGTCCTCAAGCACTGTCGCTTCGGAGATTCAAATGGGCGGTCCTTTCATACAGGAGACCCCCATTTCAGGCAATAAAACCATCTAAACTAGTTTCCGCCATTGAAGACGCTTAAAGAGTTCTCTTAACTCTTAAGTCTCCTTTGAATGTGAACCACCAATGCGAGGCTCATGCCCGTGTTTGATTTTCAGACGCGGCTCTTGAATTTGGTAAGTAAGACGCGGGTTTGACGACCTCCGCGCCTTTGCTTCATTAATTTGAGTCTGTCTCTGTTTGTTGAATGCGGGCCTCGTTGAACCCTACGTTTTGAACTCAATACTAAGAATTTTTCTAAGTGTGGAAGGCTCAGACGCAGACTTCATGTGATCCTCGTGTCTTTTAAGATCAGGCGCAGGTTTCACTGATTCTCGCATCTGAATCCGACACTTAGAAAAATTTCTAAGTTATGGACTTTGAAATTGGGGCTTCATGCAAGCCTCGCATTTTTTTGTCTAGATGCAGATTTTGTTGATTTCTGCGTCTGGATTCACTCCTGTGTTTGAATTTCAAACACTTAGCCATTTTCTTTTAGACTTCTGACTAAGTGTCGTCTTTATTGCAGTACGATACTCTTCCAGCCCCTTGTCCAAGAAGTGCCACTTTGGGCTCGTAGGTGGCGCTGATCGTAATCTGACCTTTGTGCTCCAAAGGACTGCTCCTGTAACTACTGGAAAATCAAAGGAGCGGAAGGAGAGGACCACTAAGGCCAGTATGTTGACACTTCAGGAGATTATTTCTGATGGCCAGTTTGAGTCGGATTCTCGTACTCTGCTAAGGAAGCCTGGTTTCTTCTTTGACGACGACATTGAAGAGGATGATAGGATCCTGTACAACAGAGATTATAAGTGGCTTCGTCAGATAGGGGATAGGAGGTTCTTTCTTCCCAACATGGAGAGGATGTGTCCTTGTCCTATCTTCAACGTATGTCCGTTCATCGTACGATGGAGTGGAATCTTTCCCGGTTTATCTCCAGCGTGTCTCTCGGCAGATTAGGTACCAAAGAAGCATACGCTGCTGGCCATGGGAAAGATGTCTTCGGTTTATTTCCCAGGTTAGTCAGGCCTGAATATCTGAAAGGAGAAACCCCTCAGCTTGCCGCCACCTTTATCAATTAGTTTTTGAAAGTTAGGAGTGATTTTCCCGTTGACTTTCGTCCGCTCGGGTGGGTTTGTCATGTTCGCAAAGGCTTCCTTCTCTATAGAAGAGTTCGAGGCTTGCGATTCTACAATGACGGAATGTGATTCACTTACTTCAAGATCCCGAGCTAGGGCACTATAGTTGATCGGGGCGACCGCACCAGTCCGAGTGCGAGTATGCTGGTACACTCCTTCTGGTTCCATGTCAGACTCGTCGGAGCTGACCGCCCGTTGTTTTCACCTACTTCTGCTTATCATGTTTGCAGTGACTTCAGGGTACTCTATGTTAGAGAAGGCTTTCCTTCTGTGGGAGCGACACCTCTTGGCTGATCGGGAGGTCGAGCTCAATCGTCTAAATACTGACTATTTGCTTGTATGTGAGCTGCAGCGGCATTCTGAGAGCATTACCGTGATAAGCCATTTACAGCAACAAGATGGAGTGATCTGATTAGCACTCCTTTTCTTTGTCAAATAATCTCTTAGATCCGTCAGAGGGGGATCAAAGAGATTGGCCTCGGGTTGTCGAGGGCTTTTCAGCTTCTGAGAGCCACCCTTACATCGAGAATCTGAGATGCAGGGTTCAGAACCGCGGAGCTCACATTGTGTAAAACAGGTGTGGCTCTTGCGTTTTGACTTTGAAACGTGGGTCTCGGCCTCTGCTGAGCAGAGACGCGGACCTCACGTCATTGATTGTCGTGTTTGATTAGCAATGATCGAGACACGCGGACTTTCTCAATTCCGTGTATGGTTGTAGAGACAAGGGTCTCGTGTCTCTGAGAAGAAGCATAGCCCTCGCACTGCTGAACATCGCGTTTGGGAAGTGAAGTCTCAGAAACGCAAGCCTGTTGGGCTTCGCATTTTGGTCTCCATACGCAGACTTCGCACGTCTGTCGTAAATTAGAAGAGACGCAGGCTTGAGCCTCGCGTTCTGTATCTGCTAGACAAATAGTTATTCCAGCTTCTTACGCATGTAGTTGACGGGCGCGTCATCTCTGTCGACGTTCAGCATTCTGGTTACGCCGTATGAGTTGTTGGAAACCCCTGATAACCTAGATTTAAAGAAGAGGACGGGCATGAACAGACCGAATATCAGTAACAGTAACATCGCGGGTCTTGTGGGAGATGTTGACGTGGGTGTTACGTGTGATATGGTTAGCCACGGCACTCTTCTTGTCAGTTGCATCTGGAGGAATCTCAGAGCGGACTTGAGAATGGGTCCCCGAGGAGACCTTGTGGTACCGTCGCGCCCTAGGGCTCTTAGAGCCAGAGGAGAGGAACACTTCATACTTTGCCTGGTCGAACTCTACAACAAGTGATTCGACCATTTTTTCCATGCAGGTGACGTCACCTTGCGCTACGACTTGCTCATTGGTAGAGAAAGTACTCCCCGGCAGAGTCGTCATCTCTTATTTGGTGGGAAAATTGAGATCGTGTGTAAATTCTTTATTTGATTGTAAAGAAAAATTATAACAGATCAATAATCCTTTTATAAGAGAGGAGAGATATTCAAGCTCAAATCTCCCCTTTATTTAATGGTGGGTTCTTGATCTGGCGATGGAAAGTGAATCTTGTTTTTCGTTGACTGGGTGAACGTCAAGATCTCCTGAGAATCTTCTCTTTGGACGGTGGACGAATTAACACAGCTTCTGTCCATAAGAATCTCAAAGAGACTTTAGGCAAGAACAAACTTGAACTCAGCAAGTTGTTAGAAGAGTCGAACTCTCTCTTCTTTTTTTTTTAACTGGAGATCTTGGTCCTTCTACGGCTTATGACTGAGGTTCTTCTGATAAAAAACTTTCCCGACCCCTCTTCCATAGCAAACAGGGCTATTTATAGAGGTTTTAGGGGTAAAAATGTCCCCTAAAAATACTCCATAATGGGGGTTAACTTAACTCTCTCATTTTGTGGGCAGTAGTTGACCTAGTAATGAGGGCAGTTATAACCAAGACGCGAGCTTTGAGCTTCGTGTTTTGTCGCTGAAGTAATGCTTGAGAAACGCAAATTCCCACTTCTGCGTTAAGCTTCAAGTGAGACGCGGGCTTCGGGCTCTGTATCTGGGTAGGATGTCTGAGATGTAAGTTTCAAGCTCTGCATCTTAGCCATTGTAGTGAGGTAGAGACGCGGGTTTCGACCCTTGCGCCTTGGAACTACAGTGGTGCTGAGACGCAGCTTTTGAGCTCTGCATCTTGGTTATTAAGGCGCGGGTTTCAACCTTCACATCTTGATGCTGCGCTAGTGGCTATGCCGCTTTGCGTCTGGAGTTCGGACTCTACTGTCTGCTGACTTGTATTCAGTGATTTTTAGACAGTCAACAGGGAGGGGGAAGACGGTGTTGTCGTTTTTGTATATATATTGTGAAGGAAGGGGCCAATGGGAGCTGATAGGTGTGAAGACGGGGTATGACATTGTGTGTTGTTAAATGAAGGAAGGGGCCAGCGGGAGCTAGTAGGTGTGAAGATGGGGTATAATATTTTGTATTGTTAAACGAAGGAAGGGGCCAGCGGGAGCTGGTAGGTGTGAAGACGGGGTATGATATTTTTTGTTGTTATATGAAGGAAGGGGCCGGCAGGAGCCGTGGTGCGAAGACGGGGTATGAGATGAGTCGTAAGTCATAAAGTAAAGATGTGCTTATCCAAATGCATAGTGTTATATACTTGTATCTTGATGTAAGACTTTGAAATCTTGCTTTATTATAAGAAATAATGGAAAATTATATGATGTGTATATGTATACGAGTTCCATCCATGTAGCACTTGAGGAGTGATACGATATGTAATACGCAAGTATGTTTTGTGATATATTTTGTGATATATATATATATATATATATATATATATATATATATATATATATATATATATATATTATCTGGAATAACTTATTGTGATTGGTGTACTATCGTATATAGTGCATGGATTATGTACACATAAGTCACTAAAGTAAAGCATTCGATACAACTCATAAACCCTGTAAATTATAGTGTAAAGATTTAAGTTGTAGAGTCATTAACTGAAGGAGTCAAGTCATTTTGGCAAACCATAGAGATAGTTGGGTTGACTGTTTATATTGATATAATTATTTCTTTTCTTTATCCATATTCGTCTTACCATTTGAAAGAAAATATGCTTCATTTTACTTTGACATGTATATCATTTTCTTAATCTCCTTTTTACTCTCCTCACTGAGCTGTTGAGCTCACCCCCACACAGATTATTATGTTTTTAGGTCATGGTGAGGTGAACACCCAATTTAAAATTTCAAGCGCGTCGCTAGAAATTCAGTTGTATAGAGAAGTTTTGAAGTTGTAATTGTATATGTAAAACTTCATCTTGTATATGTTTACAATCTTATTGATGTTGTTATAGCATAAGTTAGATGGCTTTGTTCTTGATCAGTTAGATTTATAAATAATTTGGTATATGTTCTGGATGCCGAGAGGGGCATTCTCGAGCATATGTTTCTTTTGTTTTCACATAAGTAGGTGATGTCAAGCCAAAATTGTTATTTAGAGAATTAGTAGGTCGTGGTGAGCTGAAATATTATTATGATTGCATGGGCGATGGTTAATTTTGATCTACATGTTTAGATTGAGAATAAGTAGGCTGATGTTGGCCGAAATTATTGTGGATTGAAATGTATATTTGGACATATCAGTATTTACAAAGAAAGTGCAGCCGAAATTTTTAAGGATTTGGAGACGATTATGATAATCTATCAGTTTAAAAGAAGTTTTTATGTTGATTGAGGATCTTGAAATCTAGGACCGTTACAGTTGGTATCAGAGCCTAGGATTTAGCATAGGGATTTGATATAAAGCAGTTATCATAGGAAGATGATTGATTGCTAGGACTAGTTGCTATGTTTGATTTGTTTGCTTATGTGTTGTTTACACGTGAATATGTTGTTTGATATGGATGATTTAAGGGGGGTAGGAGTTCTTACGTGTATGATTAGTCCTGAAGCGCGGGATATTTGGTCGCTGCCTTATGTTCAGATTATGGCACCTACATGCCATAATTCGGATGTGTTCTGTTGAGAGTGTGGGCCCTGAGTACGAGCTACCAGTGGTATGAGATACTGGAGTAAGAAAATGATTAAAATATCAAGTAAGTCAAGATTAATTTGGATTGTAAAGACATAGCATAGAAGTCATCAAAGGATAATGAATCTTTGAGGTAAATAATTAAGAGGGATGTTGCATCAAATAAAGATTTTGTGGTAAGCAGGAGAAATATGAAGATTTTATACTTACTCATTTTAGTTACCAAGTTTTGAGGACGAAATTTTTGTAAGAGAGGTAGAACTGTAACACCTCGATTATTAAAATCTTAATTTAATTTCCTAATACTTGATTAATGTGATCAGATAGAATTATCTGAGACAATGATTGAATGTGTTTTCTGTAAAATAGAATTTTTCATTTATATATTATTTTATTATTTTGATTGTGGGAAAATTTTGGAGTGAAATAAAAAATTGGATAATTGCAAATATAGGTGTATGAATATTTGGGTAGGTATATATGGATATGGTGATTTGTGTCTGTATGTATAAGTTACATTACATGAGTGTGTTGGTATATTATGTAAATACAAAATAATACAATCAAAAAAATATATATACCATTATATTTATTTTTGAGTATTTAATAGTAGGGGGTAGGTGTTCATGGCATAAGTTGATGGAGGGCTAGGATTTACCTAAAAATGTGTGTGTATAGGTGGCATGACAAGAGAAGAGAGAGGTGGTGAAATAAGTGGATTACATAAATTAAGGGGAATTTTGTGCAAAAGAGGAGAACTATTTCCCTAATCTCTCTCTTTTTTTTTCCCTGGATGAACAACAGAATCCTCTCTCATTCTCATTCAAAAAAAAAATTTCAAAACCCTAAGAAATCATTTCCATTCTCAATCCCTCTCTCACTCTCAGCTCTCCTTCTCCCTCTCCCTCTCAATTTTATCTCTCTCTCCCATCTCTCTCCCTCCTTGGTGTTGGCGTGGCAGCAGCAGCGCGCCGGTGGCGGCGCAAGGAGGCCACCGCTGGTGGCCTATAAAGAGGGATAACAGCCCCCTCTACCCCCCACACACTCTCCTTCTCCCTCCTTTGGATGTGTGAATGAAACCCTTAAAAGAATCCTAACTTTCTCATTTTTGTTTTTCTTTATAACTCAATTTCTTTCTCTTTTCTCTGGTGAAGGCCAGCCATGGCATTGACACCAAAGCGGAGACATGGCGACTTTGAAAAGGAGGAGGAGGAACCATGGGCGAGGGTTATCTTCCATCTTCATTTATGTTTGATTTAAATTTTTTTTAGATTTAGAATAAATCTCAAAATTTGTTCCAATTTCAGATTTAAATTCATCTATGCTTAGATCTTGATCCATTCATAGTAATTGCTCTTGGCTATATGAGGGATATCTTATCTTGATCCAAGTTGTTTGTTAATTTTGAAAATTTCAGAGAAATTTTCATGAATATGTAATGATCAACATGTATTATCTAAAGAAGTCTTCAATCTATATTCCTCCTATATTTTTATAAAATTTTTGGACAAAATAATTATTTTGAGTAAAACAATGAATCGTCCTTATAGGTGCAGAAATCTGTTGAACATCATAACTTGTAAAATTAGGTTCAGATCACTAGTGTGTTGGGGCTAAATGGTATCGTATTATATACCATTGGAAAGACAATCGAGTCTATTTTCTAACGGTTTATACCATGTTCTTATTGGATACATGTACCTTAAGTTATGACTGAAACATTGCATATTGGTCGAAACTATCGTGCTGCAGAACTCGTTCACAGCTGATGAGTTTCTGAATATTTGGAGCAGTTTACTTAAATAAAACCTATCATGTAATATATTGTTGGAAATGTAGTGAAGTTTAGTTTCTAATAAATCTTTTTTGGTTCTATTTCAATATGTAAGATGAAAGTTATTACAAAAACGTCATTAATTGTCTGAAAAGACTGAGCCACAAAAGATATTTAAGCAGCAAGTTCATGTCTAAGGATAATGTACCCAAAGAACTAATTGATACTAAACACAATTAATAAGGAATAGTCTTTTGATGAGATATGGATAGCTTGTATAAATCATTAGTTACTTCTAGTTCTCGATAAGTCAGAAATTGATTCTTCTTAACATAGAATAAAGAGAGGCTCTAGTGTACAAGCTTAAACTAGTTTTGTTTTATAAATTTTTAACGTGTAAATGAGATTTCTTGAAGGGGAAAGGGGTTAGGTTGGATGTTTCAAAACTTGAGGAGGATAGCCAAGTTGATTGGGTTGATGAACCGATTAGTTTCGTTCCTGATATTAGGCATGTAAGTCATTGATCATTGTAATTGTTTAAAAAAAAAAACTTTCACGGTGCTCTGGCACGGTGAAGCACCCCATATAGTGGGTCAACTTTTCGACATCGATTTATATGAATATTTTTACTATACTCAGGATTTGCTTTTCAATGAGAGAATAAAATGTTCTAATAATATACTGACTTAAAATTGTTAAATCATTGGTAACTAAACTAAGCTATTTTCTACTATTGAATCGACTAGATTTAAGAGATCTATTTGGATATTACCGATGGGAGTAATTCATTCACCTTTTACCGGTTTCAAGTTAGGAATAGGTCTAAGTGTATAGATATTATATTCAGCTTATGTCATAGTATCCTGTGCTGATTATAAGGAGAAGGTTAATTATACAGAAGTTCTTGATTTCTTTCTGAGTTTGACTCCTTGATTTTTAGTGGGGTAAAATATATCCTTTATATTGGTCTAATACTTTTTACTAGCATGTAATCCCTTGAATGCAAATTAAGTGCATATTTCAAACCAAACATATAATCTTTGACCTACATATCTTGGTGTGATAGTAAAGAGAAAACTTAAATGAAAGTATCTAATGGTGAGAAGTAAATTGTTTGTGTAATAATTATCTGTTATTTTAATGTTAGCTTTGGTATAAATAAATTAGGGACTTACCATAGTCGGATGAGACAAGTTATCATATGGAAAAAAAATCGGACATAATCAATTATTGCAAATGAAATTCAGAAAGTTATGAGATAAACAAAGTGATTATAAGTAAAACTGTAACTAACCATGAACCATGAAATTGAAGCTTGTTAGGAATGGTAAACAAAATCAGAAGTCCACACGTGGATATTAATATCAAACCAACCATAATAATTATTGCTACACCAATACTGGATAATCGGTATCTCTTCTAGAGTAATATATATTAAACTAGGAACCTGGACTACTTTGAATAGTGGATGTCGTGGATCTTTGGAAATAAAGTATGTAAACCTGAAAATCCAGTGATGAATTTCACTACTAACTAATCCAAACCTGATCAACCCTAAATCTCTAATTTGTATGATATGAGTGAACAATTATAGGGCAACGGGCTAGTTTGTACTTAAGTATGAATATTAAGTAGATGTGAACATGGACTAGGTTACAATTATCATTTAATAGACCAATGATCTAACCGATATATGTTGATTATGATTATTACCTAATTGTTATGGATATACAGTTATTTGTACTATACATGTACATATTCAATTGTGATATATCATATAACTATATACCATTGATAACTTGTTGATGATGGTTGTTGACTAATATGCTTGATGACTAGTGTAGTATGTACCATCATTTTCGAGTAATAATTCCTATTGAAATGAATGATGCGTGTAAGTGCGAAGCTAGTGGACTATTATTAACTTCAAAGTATGCTAAGGCCCTAGTCATGGATAAGCAGTGTAGTCAATTTCATTCACTAAATACCTAATATGTGAATAAGAATCATAACTAGTTAAAAGAATTAATCATATGACTTAGGATGGGCATTGAGAATGTAATTAATTATTTGATGCGTCGTTAAATTAATGATATATGTAAGTGATATGTAAGTTTGAATGCGTGCATATAGTTACACGAACTTGATCATGTGTTGCATATCAATCACATGATTGGTGATTGAAAAAAATATATCACAACGCAACTAACATTGTGTGTGTTACCTTGTTAGTCGATGTGTATGTGATGTGTGTGCATGTCATGTTATTTTTATGCATAAGAAGGAAGGGACCGGCGAGAGGCGGTGGGAGGGGGAAGATGATATTGTTATTTGTGTGTGTGTGTGTGTGTGTGTGTGTGTGTGTGTGTGTGTGTGTGTGTATTGCGAAGGAAGGGGCCAACGGGAGCTGGTAGGTATGAAGGCGGGGTATGATATTTTGTATTGTTAAACGAAAGAAGGGGCCAGCAGGAGCTGGTAGGTGTGAAGACGGGGTATGATATTTTGTGTTGTTATATGACGGAAGGGGCTGGCGGGAGCCGATGAGTGCGAAGATGGGGTATGAGATGGGCCGTAAGTCATAAAGTAAAGATGTGCTTATCCAAATGCATATTGTTTTATGCTTGTATCTTAATGTAAGACTTTTAAATCTTGCTTTATTATAAGAGATAATGGAAAATTATATGATGTGTGTATGTATACAAGTTTCATCCATGTAGCACTTGAAGAGTGATATGATATACAACATTTAAGTATGTTTTGTGATATATATATATATATATATATATATATATATATATATATATATATATATATATATATATATATATATATATATATATATATATATTATCTGGAATAACTTATTGTGATTGGTGTACCGTCGTATATAGTGTAAGGATTATGTACACATAAAATGAATCCGGTAATAAACTAAGTCACTAAAATAAAGTATTCGATACAACTCATAAACCTTGTAAATTACAGTGCAAAGATTTAAGTTATAGAGTCATTGACCGAAGGAATCAAGTCATTTTGGCAAACTATATAGATAGTTGGGTTGATTGTTTACCTTGATATAATTGTTTCTTTTCTTTATCCATATTCGCCTTACCATTTGAAGAAAAACATACTTCCTTTTACTTTGACATGTATATCATTTTCTTGATCTCCTTTTTACTCTCCTCACTGAGCTGTTGAGCTCACCCCTCTCACAGTTTATTATGTTTTCAGGTCATGATAAGGTGAAGGCCCAATTTAAGATTTCAAACGTTTCGTTGGGAATTCTATTGTATAGAGAAGTTTTGAAGCTGTAATTGTATATGTAAAACTCCATATTGTTTATGTTTACAATCTTATTGATGTTGTTATAGCATAAGTTAGATGGCTTTGTTCTTGATGAATTGGATTTATAAATAATTTAGTGTTATGTTCTGGATGCCGAGAGGAGTATTCTCGAGCATATGTTTCTTTTCTTTTTACATAAGTAGGCGATGTCAAGTCAAAATTATTATTTGGAGAATAAGTAAGCCGTGGTGAGCCAAATATTATTATGATTGCATCGGCGATGGTTGACTTTGATCTACATATTTAGATTGAGAATAAGTAAACTGATTTTGGCCAAAATTATTGTGAATTGAAATGTATATTTGAGCATATCAGTATTTACAAAGAAAGTGCTGCTGAAATTTTTAAGGATTTAAAGACGATTATGATAATCTATCAGTTTAAAAGAAGTTTTATGTTAATTGAGGATCTATGAAATCTGGGATTGTTACACCGCTGCCCTTTCTCTCTTCTCTACCCTCCCCCTTCATCTTCTCCCCCTCCTTCGACCGCCGCGCTCTCTCCTCTCTTTCTTTCTCTCCCCTTCCTCTTATTTCTTCTCTTCTCCTCCTCTTCCTTTCATCACTGCCCTCTCCTCCTCTCTAGTTTATCATGGGATGCACGCGCAAAAGTCTGGGATAAGAATTCATGAATTAAAAAAAAAACAACATGAATAATTTAACCACTAGTACAAAAAAGATCTTGTTAGACTATGATCCAAATTGTTCATGATTGGTCTTGCATGGTTCATGCATCTTTGACAAAGTCATGCTTAATCACTATCCAAAGCTGCTTCGTTTGTGATATTCTGACATTTATTAGATAAACATAGAAGAATAATGCCATTTTGGGCAATATTTCTTTTGAAATACAAGTGGACTAAGAGTAAGTGATAGACAAACCAATGATCAGTGGACCACTGGCCTTTTATTGACTAGTTGGTAATTAAATAGGGAGGCAGTACAACTTCCTTTATAATTATATTTCGAACCAACCAATACAGGCCACCGACCGCTGGTCAGCTAAACATTACCTGTGGGCTAAAAAAAGAGTGACATGTTGGATCATATCTGATGAATATCGTGATGTGGATTGCAATAAATGTTAGATTTGTATCACATTTTCTTGAGTGAACTTATGAAAGTACTCCAATTGTCATTTTTCAAATATAGAACACAACCCCCTGATGTTTCCTTAATATTGCTGAATAATTTTAAGATTCTAGATCTTTATCAACCTGAAACTTAAGACACTCAAAATTGTAAATATAGGAATGACACGAGGTCTAATTTTTCTTTTCACTGATTAAGATGTTATATAAAAAAAAATTGAGGGATGCATTAAAAAACTGTGTATTAATTAACCCAAGAATAGCCTTTTCCTTTTTCATGTTTTTTTTGCTAACCCAAGAATAGTGAACTATTTTGAAGAAAACTAGTTTCCTTTTTCTCTAAGAGTAACTTTTCATTTTCATGCAGTCTATGATCAGCACCTCCACCACTTCCTCCACTCTTTCACAAATATCCAAACCTCATAAAGAAGTAGCAGAATCAAAACCACCTCCACCACTTGCATTGATACCCTTCACCTGCACTACTACAGACCCCAATGCAACATACATTTGCCCGTCACCGCCCTCCGAAACCACCGCCCCTCTCTCTCCGTCCCCCTCTTGTCCCAACTATTTCCGGTGGATTCATGAAGACCTTCGTCCGTGGAAAAACAGTGGCATCACAAGAGAATTGGTGGAGAGACCTCAGGAAACCGCTAATTTCCGGTTAGTAGACCTTAATGGCAGATCCTATTTCGAGAAATATCAGGAGTTATTTCATGCACGAGATGTTTTCACTCTTTGGGCAATTCTTCAACTATTAAGAGGCTACCCTAGTCGAGTTCCAGATCTTGATATTATGTTTAACTGCGTTGACTGGCCGGTTATTGGGGCGGAGGGTTACCTTTGCAAGGACAAGCCTGCTCCACCACCGTTGTTCCGATATTGCAGAAATGATTCAACACTTGATATTGTGTTTCCAGACTGGTCTTTCTGGGGTTGGTTGGTAATTCTGTCACTCAACTTTCTTCCTGCTATTTTATACATTTACAAACCTTTTAACCAAGTTTAAAATCTAGCCATACATTAATGTTCCTATCTCAAAAAAAAAGTTGAAATTTAGAGGAAAAAAACATTAGTTAGGATTTATTGGGCTTTTTGTCCACAAAAAAAATGAAATAAAAGATACAACAATTATTAAAAAGGGAAAAGTGATGCATACCTTGATAAAAAAGACTAAATGTGTCTTCCTTCTCAATTTAGGATCAGAAGTTCTCTAGAATTAGACCAAAGAGCCTATAAAAAAAAAGATATAGAGAAAATCCCCATATACATTTTATTTCACACCTATTCTACTTTTGTTGCATGTAGGGTAATAAAGTAAAGAACTCTTACAAATGATACTCATCTTTAATTGTGATCAAAATCTCATAAGTACTCTACCCAATTAAACTTAGCATCGAAGCCAAATTAAAATCAAAGCCAATGAAAAGAATTCATCTCTAGAAACTCAGAACTTTTCATAAAAAGTAATATTAAAATAAAATAATTTCAGACAGTCATCTCAAAGTTCAGTTTTGGAAAAAATAAAAATAATCCTACAAACATGCATATACAGGCTGGGCAATCTTATACGATGAGTTTGACGTTCTAATTTTAAACCCACACTCAGTGATATTTTCTTGCAAGCTGAAAAACGTAATAAATAACAAACAAGGTCTTAATTATGCCCAACTCTAAGTCCCACAATCTTTATGTTTCTATATCATAAATAAGCCCACTTGAATGGAGTCCTGAAGTATCCCTAGCCAAGTTACTCCCCCTCACGTGAGTAAAACCTGATATGGAACTTAATATATCACGAGAGGCCATTACTCATTGTGCCTGGAATGAGGCCTATGGCTCAAGGGGGAGTCAAAAGAAAGACCTTTACATGGTTTTTTGGAGTGCTCGAAATGACGCTCATGGTCCACAGAAGAGTATAAGTGACTTTTGCATAGTTTTTAGGTGTTCCCAGTTCTGCTTATGGTCTATGTGGGAGTGGAAGGACCATAGGGGAGTGGAAGGAGAGACCTTTAAATTGTTTTTAGGTGTGCTTGTGGATGAGCCTATGGCCCTCCCAAAGGAGAGTATCTGGCTTCTGAAGCGTGTATGACTAGTTGGCTTCAAACTGCCCGGAAGCAATACAGATGTAGAGGAAGAAGGATGCAGAGGATATTGTATGTGGGAACCTTTGTGAGAGGGAAGGGAGAAAGAGGACAAAGAATTCTTTGATATCTTCTCTTTTCTGATGCTCTAAAAAATTAGGATCCAAACCCAATTTTTAAGGACAAATTTGTTATGACCGTGGCTGGAGTTTTACAAACTGAACGAAAACGGGACCCCTAGCCTTTCATCCGACAGTGAGCTCCACAAAATTTAACGTGGCACAATATTTTACGTGGTTTGGTCAAATCCAGCTTACATTCACGGAGAGAACATCACGAGAGAGAGAGAGAGAGAGAGAGAGAGAGAGAGAGATTATAATAACATGGAGTACGAGAGATCAATCACACAACCCATGACATGGAGTACGAGAGAGATATATTATAATAACATGGGGAGTACAAGAGATCAATCACACAACCTTTTGTGTTACTCTCGTGTGACGCCATCCTTCCTCCACCTTGCATGGAGTTTTCTGAACATAGAGTTTTCATTGTGCTCAAAACATACCTTACCAGATAATTGTGCACGTGTATCGTACTTCATCTTAAACGCCAAGGTCTTCTCGTTCGATACTAACCGTTTTCACATAACCGCCAAGGGATTCTTAGGCTTCTTGCCAACACACTGTCATGATCTTCCTTTCATCAACCATTGATTGTAGATTTTCTAATGTATTGATGTTTGTCAGATTCACTGTCCTACTATAAATTATCTCAACCGATATCATATCCACCATCTTAATGATGATCTCAAACCTCCAATGTTTGCGATGGTGTTTTCCGTGTCATGACTGTCCCATCGCAACTCTAACCTTCCATCATCTTCATGATGAATTTTCCTTTTCATGATCTATCATCTTGTGACTAACTTCTATCCCTTGACGACATCTTGAATCATGTTTTTCTCTTCTTTTTCTTCTTTCATTGGATGCAACAAACTCTCTCCATGTAATTGACTTGGCAACTGATCCTTCATCTTGTAGGCTCAATCATCGTTCGTCGCTTGAACCTCTCTTTGGTAATACATCGAACACCTCGTATGCCTTGAGAAACCATGCACTCTGATACAAGTTTGTTATGACCGTGACTCGGGTTTTACGAATTGACTGAAAACGATACCCCCAAGCCTTTCATTGAGCATCGGGATCTACAAGATTTTAGTAAACATAGAAGAAAAGATACAAGGGGCATCATATTTATTTTTACATGGTTTGGTTAGACCCAGCACATCCACGAGGAGAGCACAAAGAGAGATATATTATAATAATATGGAGTACAAGAGAGCAATCAGCCCCAAGCCTCATTTCCCAATACAAACATGAACATTGAACACTCATCTCACCCAAGATTAAACCATACATTGATGAAGTGTATTTTTCCCGAGGTGAATCAATCACCCATTGATATCAAGTTTCTTTTCTTGGCTTGATCTACAGAGAGATATTCATGGTTCTTTGTACTCGGTCCTCTTTTCTCTTTCTTGATCTATATCTATGCCTCCAAAGAGTTCCCTCCTCTTCATGTCTCGCTCATAAATCCTAGTACCAAACTTTTTATACAGAGTTTTGATAACCTCAAAAGATTGAGAAAGATTTCGACCATCGATCTTGAAGAAATCAATTATTGTGAAAATCGCTTTAATTAATTATGAGATTCACTTTTGAAAATAAGACACTTTTATAACAAATTTCTCATATGCAAAATAAGGTAATAAAAATAGAGTACTGTTACAAAAGTTACTCATCTTTATTTGTTATCAATAATCATAATTACTCCACCCAATTAAACAGCTTTATAACCAAATCAAAACCAAAATTAATGAAATTTGAAAAGAACTCAATAATAGAAACTCAAATTTATCATAAAAAATAACGATTAAAATAAAATACATCCATCAAAAGAAAATGACTCTCTTCCCCGTTTTAAGAGGGAGAAAATTCTTTGTTACTGGAGTCTTCGAGACTTGAACCTAAGACTACTTGTGTCATAGTCAAGAACCTTAGCAACTCGCAATTAGCTAGTTAAGGTCAAGTTAATATTAGATTAGCTCCCATGATTGAGGATGGAGGCTATATTGAAACAAATCTAAGGCAATGAATTGTATAAACTGAAGAAAATGTTTTGTTAAGATCTTAATTATAAACGGTAACAATTTTCTTTATCATTTCTCCAGCTTATTTTGCTTCTTTTGCTTCATTTAATTTGATGTTGAAAGTGCTTGACTAAAATTTGTAATTTGAAGGCCAGAGATCACATAAAGCCATGGGAGGCTCTTCATGGGGAGCTGAAGGAAGGGAATAAGAGGGTGAAATGGTTGGATAGGGAACCGTACGCTTACTGGAAAGGAAATCCAGCCATGGCTGAATCTCGAATAGAGCTTGTCAAGTGTAATGTCTCTGAAGGCCAGGACTGGAATGCTCAGATTTACACTCAGGTACTACTAATTAGCTCCCTAGTAAAAATAGCTGCCTGAATTGTTGATTTGGTTATCTACTCGAATTTTGATCATAATTTTACATCGACCACAATACCATCAAGAGTTCTTACTAATCGATCATATGTTAACAATCACTCTGCAGGATTGGTTCACAATCACTCTGCAGGATTGGCTCAGTGAGACAAAAACTGGGTTCAAGCAATCAGATTTGGCCAGCCAATGCATTCATAGGTAGGTATTTAATTTGAGTTTTGAGGCGTAACTATACCAGATGATTCTACTTGAGAAACAATCAATTTACATGCACAGGTACAAGATTTATATTGAGGGATCAGCATGGTCAGTGAGCGAGAAATACACTCTAGCATGCAACTCCCTGTCGCTGTTAGTGACGTCGCATTATTATGATTTCTTTACAAGAAGTCTGATGCCAACACACCATTACTGGCGGATACGAGAAGATGACAAGTGCAGGTCCATCAAGTTCGCTGTCGACTGGGGCAATTCACACAAACAAGAGGTATTTTTCACCATTCAATTTTATTGTTCCTTCTCCTAGGTTTGATCTAAATTGAAAAGACGGTTGAGTTTGCTTGAATTAAGGCCAATCTTTTCTTTGATGCATCTGATCTCTGTATCTGAAGCTCTACTATATGTGTGATTAGTTGGAGGCGGAGTTACTAATCATTTTCTATGATGATTAGATTTAGATGCTAAAATTTGTAGTTCCTCGGGTACAAAATTGAAGAATTTTAGTGACTTACCTTGAAAAATTCAGAGTTACCTCATCTAAATGGCTACCTCACAAAAGCATACATATTTAAACTTAGTTTTTTTGTACGACAGCAATAACCTTTGCCTCTTTTGCCAACATATTGAAACAGGCTCAAACTATGGGCAATGCAGCAGGCACCTTCATCCAAGAGAACCTGAAGATGGATTATGTATATGACTACATGTTCCACCTGTTAAGCGAGTCCGCGAAACTCCTAAAGTACAAGCCTACTAGACCTCCAGATGCTATTGAGCTCTGCTCCGAAATCTCTGGCGTGCCCGGCTGAAGGAACCAAGAGGGAGTTCATGATGGAATCCATGGTGAAGGCACCGCACGGGTCACAGCCGTGCTCTATGCCTCCTCTGTACAGTTCTCAACAGCTAGAACAGTTTCTGAAGAGGAAAGCGCAGTCCATAAAGCAAGTGGAAATGTGGGAGCAAAAGACTTCACAAAGCAAGAGTAATTAGTTCTGAACCTTTGTATTGTTTACTTATATTCTTAACTCAAGAGATACCTGTGTAATGGGCTATATATAGGTTTTATAGGTAAACCCCACCTGGGTTAATTAAATGTATACTGAAGATGTGGAGAAAAAATAGAAAAGAGATCGCATGTAATTTTGGGCGTGATTTCAAGCATCCAAAAGACCTGTAATTTCTTTGTGTTTAGATTATAGGTGTAGGAATTGGTTGTGGAGCCTCAAAAATTACTTTTTATTTACAGTTTACACACGATATTGATTAATATGTAATCTCTCAATTTTGTTCCTGAAAGGTGAAATTTTATTTTGTACGTCTTGATTCTTCCAGGCCTGTGCATCATTTTGTGCTTTTTTAACTTTTCTAGTTTGCTCGGTTATTGTACTTCGTTTCATTATAATCTTTTTATTGAAGCCGCCTCCTCGTTTACCCAACAACAGGGGGAAAAAAATACATTTCTACATCTCTGTTGTTGAGGCCTTGTCACTTTGTACTCAGATAAAAAAACCTGTCAACTGTATGTAATATGAAAGTATCACTAGATTAATATCATTGAAGATTAATTGCATTGGTTGCAGCAACGCAAACGGATGCAACAAACAAGCTCCTACTTAAACTGACCCATATTTTCTATTAACCCTTAAAGAGATGGACTCTTGCTTTTGTCCCAGACCTCATCAATCCACATGTTATCTTATTAGTTCAGAACATAAAATAAACGTATAATGTAAACAAGACTTGAACAGTCAGAAACAGACAGCATGTAGCAGGCCCAACTCGAGAAGTGTTCTGCTCACCAACCTTTGAGGGGGGAAAAAACAACAAAAACAAAAATAGAGTAAAAAAGTAGAATCTAGGAAATTCTCAGAAGAGATAGAAGCAAAAAGTTATAGAGTGGCTTTAGTTATATTGGTGCACAAAGTAGGTGGGCTTCACGGGATCTTAATCAATTAACTTTCTAGAGCCTTTTCATTCACAAGATTTCTCTTTACTTTCTCCTCTCCCTTAAAAACCAAAGAAAGAAATCTCCCATGCCCAAGTGAGCTGCAGAGCATCCCAATTTGGTAAGATTTTTTTCTTTTTCTCTGACAGAAAAAGTTTTTTTGTTCTTCTGTATATTTCTCAATTGCTAATTTTATCTTTTTTGTGGAGTAACATGCAGAAAGATCAGAGCAACAGGAATTTGAAGAAGAGGAGCCCAATAATAGCAACTCTACTGACAGCACCTGGATCATCAACAAGAAATGTATGTTCCTATTCTTTTGCCCTTTTAGTTGGAGGCCTGATCTCTGCTCGCTTGATCAACAATTCTGTGAGTTTTTCTAAATGTTTGTTTTCTTTCCGATTAATTTTCTTGAATTGTAATTGAATGAAGTAATTGCTGTTTTCTGAGGAGAATACGTCAGAGTTTGTTGGGTATTTGTGAGGTTCTTGTTACAAGTGTTGCAGTACTAGTGAGTCAGGCCAAACTCTTCTCTGCATGCCTACAAAAAAAAATGTCTTTAAGATTCGTGCAGTGTTGATAGGAATATTGCAGAGAGAGCACTGGGGGGTCGCTAATGGTGACAATTTCTAGAAAAGAATGGGAGCCAGCAGCTAATAAATCAACTGATGAACAACAGAAGTCATGGTTCTTGGTGTGGCTTGTTTGATTTTTAGCTTGCAGGCATTTGTCATCCATGAATGGCACAAATCAATCATCAAAGTATAACTACTCTTGGCTAAAAGCTATGCCATTGTAATCCCAAAATTCGTAATTTTTCAGAAGACATTGTGATAATTTTAGCACGTACAAAAAAGACACATGTTTGCCTAAATCGCCCATGATTGACTTAAAGCTTATACAAATTTTTGAAAGTTCACAAGTAATCAACTATAGATAAGGGATAAAAGACTTATTTGCAAGAAAAAGAACCAAAATTGCTCTTGATTGGTATAACCCATGTGTGTGCTTTGACAAAATCATGCTTAATTAGTCATTATCCAAATATCTGTTATATCTTTGAAGAAGTCTATATGACTATGCTTCTTGAGCTCCTGATGTGTGAATTGGCAAGTGCACCAATCATTTACAAGTAATAAAGTGATGAATAGCATGTCAAACTCACGAGAATTGTTATTTTTGAAGTACCAAAGATGTATCGACTCAAATTTTTATTTGAAAGATAGATAAAAAAAAGTGAAGTAAACTAAAATGACATTAGATTTGGATAAAAAAACATTAGGGCAATTGATTTCAATAATTTATAATCTGAAGTAACAAGTTGATTGTGCTAATAACTACATACTACTCGTGTTAACAATCGAAAGCATCCTACTTTAATTAGTATTCTCTCTCGAGCAACACTAATACTATCTCCTCGATGAGAACCTACGATCTCTTGATATAGTAGATGTACAAACTAAAAGATGCATTAAATTTTTTAATCTTTCTCTCATGATTGCACAACTTATGTATCTCCTCTCACTCTCAACATGTCAAGTTGTAGTTTTTACTCCTGTAAGGCAGCTAGATCCCTCTCAGTCTCAAGCTTAGCCATCTATATAATTATTATAATCAATTAATAACTTAAAGAACGAGAATAAAAACTTAACATAGAAAGATCTAACATGAATAACGGAATAGTAAAATAGAAACTAACACAAATCAAAAAGTTATATCTTCATAATAATTACCTGCATCAGTGCCCTAGCTATGGAGATTTAGTTCATGATAAAGAAATTACAAAGCAAAACGATAAGCATGAATTTTATCTTCATATAGTAAATTAAAAGAGAGGAAAAGGATAACACCAGATCACGTCAATCCTTAGGTGATGCTTCTGCTCGATCTTATTTTAAAACACTAGAATTTCTTTTCCAAAAACTAGAGTTTTTAATGAAGAAAGAGTTTATTTACAAAGGAGAAAACTAAAATCTAAATTGTAAAACTTGCATTTTTACAAGAGATTGCATCACCTTATATAGGCTACAGATTCGTCCAAAGATCGAACATAATTCATAAAAGACTATCCTAATCATACACAAGTCTACAAAAATTACAACGCGAGTTTCCAAAGTCAGGCGGCTACACGGTCGCGGTCAACAACTGTTGGGCTGCTGACTGAAAGTTCAGCACACGATACCAAGTTGGATTTCAAATTTGAAGTGCATTAGAAAAAATGTTGACCATGGTTTGACTAAATCACGGCTGCGTAGCTGTCCCAGTACAAAGTTTGGACTTAGTAGGCACTTCTTACTTCTTGTAGACTATTTTGGGAATGTTGTTTTGTATTTGGAGCTCCTGAGTTGTGTATAACTTGCTGCATCATCTCTTTGTATATTGATTTTCTTCTTTTAGCATCTTTTCTTCAATTTGTGACCTTGGCCTAATTTCTGAAAAAACAAAAACAAAAATACTCATACAGAATTAAATATATAATAAATAAGCATAAAAAGTAGTGAAAATATAGATGATAATCACAATTATCAGCTACAAATATGTACTTAATAAATGTGTGATTTGTGTGGTCCTATCTATTGAATAGCACCTTGGGAAATGCATGAAGGTTTAGATTCATGTATCATTTTCTTGAGTGCATTGTAAAGGCAGTCCACTTATAATTTTTCAAATATTAAAATAAAATTCTATGACATTTCCTAATATCGCTGTATGGTTTTCTAAGATTCTAGATCTTTCCCAAACCCGAAAGTTCAGACCAAACACTCGAGAGAATAATTTTCTGGCATGTCCCATAGGTACATATATGGCTAAAATTACCTCTAAATTTTTTTTTTCACAAATTAAAATATTAATAAAGAAATTTTAAATGGATACATGAAAATACTCTCTATATTACTCTGAAAAATAGTCTTCTTCTTGTTGGAATTGAAGAATATAAAAGGAATCTTCAAGTTGAATTATGGCGAGATCCGTTGATCAAATCAACCGGATGATGGTTGGAGTGTATTCTCCTTCCATTTGTGATGAACGTGGTATATTCACATGTTCAATTCCGACTTCGAATGAATGAGATATTCAAGTCCAAAGATTGCCTAATTCAAAGCCAAATGGGACTAAAGGTTGCTACAAGTATTTAGTCCCACATTGGCCGTGGGATGGAAGCTTGTGTAGTATAAATAGAGAAAATTGAGAACAAAGGGTGTGCCCTTTGGGTACTTGGAGTTTTCGCGCGCGAAAAGGAGGGAACTATGCACGTACATACGTACGTGCGCGCCGCCCGGGTTCGGGTTCCCTACCTGGCCTTGTTCTTTTTGAATCAAGGTCCGTAGGTATGGGCTGAACCGCTCCAACCCGCCCGCGGATAGATTCGAATCACCCGCCAACGGGTGTCCGCGCGAACAGATCCGACCGTTCGCCAACCGCTGTCGGAAAACCGACAGTGCAGTTGGGCGGTTGATCGGTTGCGACGGTTCTGTCCGAACCGTCGCAACTGCTAGAATTTGGCGGACGAGAATACCCCTCCGGAGCGCTATAAATAGCGCTCCAGGGGTTCATTCTCAGACACACCAAATCTGAGATCTCTCTCTCTCTCTAAAGTTCTGACTTCGGTTCTGAACTGGGCTCCAGCGAAGTGGGAATCCACGACTTCCAGAGCGACTTCCAACGAAGTGGGAATCCGCGACTTCCAAGTGAACTGGGAATCCGAAGCGACTTCCTAAAGGAGATTCTGCCAAAATTCTTCAACCTTCCTACGTCCTCAACAGTGGGTGTTCCTCCAAAAGAGTAAGACAAATATTCATTTGAAATTTGTCATTATACCGCTGCTTTGCTAATCCTGTGTAGGTACTGGTTGACTACGGTTCGACCGTACGGTGATTTGGTAGTGCTATCCAAATACCGTGAAGAAGTGTTGTATCTTAGGAGACCAGCGTCCATTATCCCGTTAGCACCGGTGCGGGGGACGTAATTGTCTTAAGGAGATTCGCTCTAAGCGTACCTCACTTCAAATACTGTATAAGTGGATTAAGTCCTTTATACAGGGGATATACTTTACAGTATATCGAGATTGACTTAGATTCAGTCTAAGTGATACTGTATAAGTGGATTAAGTCCTTTATACAGGGGATATACTTTATAGTATATCGAGACTGACTTGGATTCAGTCTAATTGGTGCTTAAACCAAGGAAGGAAATTGAAAGGTGGTTCTTAAATTAAGGAACGTTCTATTGAACGGAAAACCTCCCACCTGATATTTGCCGACCTGGCCAATTAGATTGTTGATATCTCAGTGATCTTGATTAGTTGTCAGATTGATTCTTGTTAAGCAGGATACCCAACAATCTTAAGACAATTAATGTTTCTCACTTCTGTTCTGCTTGAACTTGCAGAAAAAATGTCTGAGACAAATCAAGATACCTCCAGCAAGGCAACAAACATACCGCTCCAAGGTTTGATGCCTACTCCACTTCCTAACCCGAAGCCGGAGAAGCCAGGAAAGTTTGATGGCATAGAGTTCAAGAGGTGGCAACAGAAGATGCTCTTCTACTTGACCACTCTACATCTGGCCAAATTCCTGCAGGAGGATCCACCAGAACCCGGAACTGATCGGGACTCAGTCCTTGCAGTCGATGCTTGGACACAAGGTGATTTCCTTTGCCGAAATTATGTCCTTAATGGACTGGATGACTCTCTTTATAACGTCTACAGTCCAATCACTACGGCAAAGAAATTATGGGCCAGTCTTGACAAGAAATACAAGACTGAAGATGCTGGTACCAAGAAGTTCGTCGTTGGACGATTTCTGGATTACAAAATGGTGGATACCAAGACTGTCATCAGTCAGGTGCAAGAGTTCCAACTTATCTTGCACGAAATAGAGGCCGAAGGTATGGTTCTTCCTGAAACTTTTCAGGTTGCAACAATCGTGGAGAAGCTCCCACCTGCGTGGAGAGACTTCAAGAATTACCTGAAGCACAAGCGAAAGGAGCTAAAGTTGGAGGATCTCATTGTGAGGCTTCGTATCGAGGAGGACAACCGCAAGTCCGAGAAAAGGACCAGCAAGAACTCCTACGAAGCAAAAGCTAATGTGATCGAGGACTCAAAGGGGAAAGCGTCTACTTCCAAAGGCTTGAAGCGGAAGAAGACATCCCAGGGGTACAAAAGCAAGGCCCAAGACGGCAAAAGCATGCGCTTCAAAGGAACCTGCTATGTCTGCAACAAAGAAGGACATAAAGCTAATGAATGTCGCAGCCGTCTTAAGGGGAACAAGAAGAGCCACCCACAGGCAAACATGACCAACCATGAATCACCAAGTCTTTCAGCTGTGGTGTCAGAAGTGAATCTGACAACCAATAACAAAGATTGGTGGGTAGACACGGGAGCTACTCGGCACATCTGCTCGGAGAAATTGTTATTCTCAGAATATCAAAGGTTAGAACAAGATGAGCAACTATTCATGGGGAATTCAGCCGTCTCAAAGGTTGAAGGAAAAGGCAAGGTCATCCTGAAGTGGACATCGGGGAAAGAGCTTACTCTTAACGATGTGCTTCATGTTCCAGACATCCGCAAGAATTTGATCTCCGGATCAATACTTAGTAAGAAAGGATTTAGAATTGTATTTGAATCCGACAAATTTGTACTTACTAAGGAGGGATGTATGTGGGAAAGGGCTATCTTGTTGATGGACTTTTTAAAGCCAATGTTGCAGTGGTTGATAAAAAGTCTGTGTATTTGTACCCGAAGCTAATAAATAAAAGAAATTCTTCTGTTTATTTGCTTGAGTCTCCTAATTTGTGGCATGCTAGATTAGGGCATGTAAATTACAAGTCTTTGAAAAACTTGTCTAATCTGGGATATATTCCTAAACTCAACTTGGAAGAAATTCGCAAGTGTGAGATTTGTGTTGAGGCCAAGTTGGCTAAAAATTCATTTCACTCAATAGATCGAAATACAGAACCTTTAGGGTTAATTCATAGCGATCTATGTGACTTGAAGTTTATGCCAACTAGAGGCGGTAAAAAGTATTTCATTACTTTTATCGATGACTGTACAAGATACTGTTATGTGTATCTTTTGAACAGTAAGGATGAGGCAATAAATATGTTTACAACATATAAAGCCGAAGTTGAGAATCAACTCAACAAGAAAATCAAGATTCTAAAATCCGATAGAGGCGGAGAATATGAATCAAATGATTTTAGTGAGTTATGTGCTAGTTTTGGTATAATACATCAAACTACAGCACCATACACTCCTCAGCAAAATGGAATTGCTGAACGGAAGAACAGAACTTTGAAGGAGATGGTTAATTCTATGCTCGTAAGTTCTGGAGCTCCGCAGAACTTGTGGGGGGAAGCTCTATTAACTGCAAATTATATTCTAAATAGAGTACTCCACAAGAAACTTGGTCTTATACCATTCGAGTTATGGCATGGAAGGACACCTTCCTACCATTACCTCAAAATGTGGGGGTGCCTTGCAAAAGTGCTTTCTCCATTACCTAAAAAGACTAAGTTGGGAGCAAAAACTATGGACTGCGTATTCATAGGCTATGCCTTGAATAGTAGTGCCTACAGATTTCTGGTTCATAAATCAGAAATACCAGATATTCATGTAAACATGATTATCGAATCTCGAGATGCTGTGTTCTTTGAAGACATCTTTCCGTACAAACGGGAAGCAGATAAGACTTCTGGGAAAAGAACACACAAGATGGCGTTCAGGGACGAAAGCCCCGAGGAACCGACTGTTAATGCGAAAATTGAACCAAGAAGAAGTCAGAGATCTAGAATCTCAAAATCTTTTGGTCCAGATTTCATAGCATATGCTATTGAGAGAGAGCCTTAAACATTTAAAGAGGTTATGTCAACCCCAGAAGCACAAATGTGGAAAGAAGCTATAAATAGCGAAATAGAATCCATACTAAATAATCATACTTGGGAATTGGTAAACTTGCCTCCTGGAAGTAAACCAATTGGGTGTAAGTGGATTTTCAAAAGAAAATTAAAACCCGATGGATCTATCGATAAGTACAAGGCTAGAATAGTAGCCAAGGGTTATCGACAAAAAGAAGGACTTGACTACTTCGATACTTATTCACCAGTAACAAGAATAACGTCCATACGGATGTTGATTGCGATTGCAGTATTGCACAACTTAGATATCCATCAAATGGATGTCAAGACTGCATTCTTAAATGGTGAATTAAGTGAAGAGATATATATGGAGCAACCTGAAGGATTTAAAGTCAAGGGCCAAGAACACAAGGTGTGTAAATTGGTAAAATCCTTATACGGTTTAAAACAGGCTCCAAAACAATGGCATGAGAAATTTGATAGTGTCATGATCAAAGATGGATTCACTATCAATGAATGCGATAAGTGTGTTTACACGAAAACAGTTGGAGATGCATGTATCATTGTCTGTCTTTATGTAGACGACATGTTGATACTTGGGACTAATATTGAGATTATTAAGTCCACTAAAAGAATGTTATCCAACAGTTTTGATATGAAGGATCTGGGGGTTGCTGATGTAATTTTAGGAATTAAAATTACTAGAACACCAGATGGAATCAGTCTATCTCAATCTCACTACGTGGATAAGATGATAGAAAGATTCAAGGATCATGGGATAAAAGAGAATACAAATCCTTTTCTCCCACACGTCCACCTTCATAAGAATACAGGAACTGGAATACGCCAGTTGGAGTATTCTCAGATTATCGGAAGTCTAATGTATTTAATGAATTGCACTAGACCCGATATTGCTTACGCTGTAAGCAAGTTAAGTAGATACACTAGCAATCCTAGTGATCTACACTGGACCGCTCTACTACGAGTATTAGGTTACGTATCACATACCAAGGAATATGCCTTGAGATATGGAAAGTATCCTCCTGTACTGGAAGGATACAGTGATGCTAATTGGATTGCAGATTCTGAGGAATCAAAATCAACTAGCGGATACGTATTTACTCTAGCAGGAGCAGCGGTATCTTGGAAATCTTCTAAGCAAACATGTATTGCCCGTTCCACTATGGAATCGGAATTCATAGCCTTAGATAAGGCTGGAGAAGAAGCAGAATGGCTTCGACAATTCTTAGAAGATATACCGTTATGGCAAAAGCCAGTGCCTGCTATATGTATACACTACGACAATCAAGCAGCTATATCTAGGGCACAAAATGTGATATACAACGGTAAGTCTAGACATATTCGTCGTAGACATAATACCGTGAAGCAGTTGCTCTCAAATGGAATTATCTCTATTGACTTTGTATCGTCAAAGGATAATTTAGCGGATCCGCTTACTAAAGGTTTAAGTGGAGAGCGTATAAACTGCGCATCGAGGGGAATGGGTCTAAAAGCCTAACCTTACCGAGTCAGCTTAATGGAAACCTCACTTAGCGACTGGAGATCCCACGGACGAAGTTCAAGAGGAAAACTAGTTATGATTGACTCAGCAAGTAAGCACTTGGGAGCTTGACTCCAATCCATTCCTAAGGTGCACATAAGTGCTTTTCTACAAGTGGATTAAGGATAAGCTTAACGCTTTTAATGATGCCTATATCTTGTTACTAAACAAGTGGAGTAGAGTAGACTACTCTTAATAGGTCCATCACCTATGTGAGTATAGAGTTGGGTCGGCTCTTTAGGAATTTCTATGGAGGCTGTTATTCCCTAAAGATACTCTCTGAAACCAAGAATGTCCAGGGCCAAAACGGACACAACCGAGAACCAAAGTTGATTTGGAAAGTTACTGTGTGAAGCTTGTTGACTTGGCTTACACTAACGGCTAACAGTTCAAGACCTAGTTCACTGATTAGCCAGTAAGTCCGATAAAGCTTTCGCTATGGAAGGTTCAAGACCTAGTTCACCTATCCTTATGCAGTTTCTTTTCTAAAGTACCTTACACAATAGAGTCAGTCTCTTTGTGTGTCATTTCCTTGAATCTCCATTCATTGTGGGGGATTGTTGGAATTGAAGAATATAAAAGGAATCTTCAAGTTGAATTATGGCGAGATCCGTTGATCAAATCAACCGGATGATGGTTGGAGTGTATTCTCCTTCCATTTGTGATGAACGTGGTATATTCACATGTTCAATTCCGACTTCGAATGAATGAGATATTCAAGTCCAAAGATTGCCTAATTCAAAGCCAAATGGGACTAAAGGTTGCTACAAGCATTTAGTCCCCCATTGGCCGTGGGATGGAAGCTTGTGTAGTATAAATAGAGAAAATTGAGAACAAAGGGTGTGCCCTTTGGGTACTTGGAGTTTTCGCGCGCGAAAAGGAGGGAACTATGCACGTACATACGTACGTGCGCGCACGCGCGCCGGCGCTGGCGGCGGCCGGCCGGCCGGCGCCGGTGCCGGAGCCGGGCTCGGGCCCGGGCCCGGGTTCGGGTTCGGGTTCCCTACCTGGCCTGGTTCTTTTTGAATCAGGGTCCGTAGGTATGGGCCGAACCGCTCCAACCCGCCCGCGGAAAGATTCGAATCACCCGCCAACGGGTGTCCGCGCGAACAGATCCGACCGTTCGCCAACCGCTGTCGGAAAACCGACAGTGCGGTTGGGCGGTTGATCTGTTGCGACGGTTCTGTCCGAACCGTCGCAACTGCTAGAATTTGGCGGACGAGAATACCACTCCGGAGCGCTATAAATAGCGCTCCAGGGGTTCATTCTCAGACACACCAAATCTGAGATCTCTCTCTCTCTCTAAAGTTCTGACTTCGGTTCTGAACTGGGCTCCAGCGAAGTGGGAATCCACGACTTCCAACGAAGTGGGAATCCGCGACTTCCAAGTGAACTGGGAATCCGAAGCGACTTCCTAAAGGAGATTCTGCCAAAATTCTTCAACCTTCCTACGTCCTCAATAGTGGGTGTTCCTCCAAAAGAGTAAGACAAATATTCATTTGAAATTTGTCATTATACCGCTGCTTTGCTAATCCTGTGTAGGTACTGGTTGACTACGGTTCGACCGTACGGTGATTTGGTAGTGCTATCCAAATACCGTGAAGAAGTGTTGTATCTTGGGAGACCAGCGTCCATTATCCCGTTAGCACCGGTGCGGGGGACGTAATTGTCTTAAGGAGATTCGCTCTAAGCGTACCTCACTTCAAATACTGTATAAGTGGATTAAGTCCTTTATACAGGGGATATACTTTACAGTATATCGAGATTGACTTAGATTCAGTCTAAGTGATACTGTATAAGTGGATTAAGTCCTTTATACAGGGGATATACTTTACAGTATATCGAGACTGATTTGGATTCAGTCTAATTGGTGCTTAAACCAAGGAAGGAAATTGAAAGGTGGTTCTTAAATTAAGGAACGTTCTATTGAACGGAAAACCTCCCACCTGATATTTGCCGACCTGGCCAATTAGATTGTTGATATCTCAGTGATCTTGATTAGTTGTCAGATTGATTCTTGTTAAGCAGGATACCCAACAATCTTAAGACAATTAATGTTTCTCACTTCTGTTCTGCTTGAACTTGCAGAAAAAATGTCTGAGACAAATCAAGATACCTCCAGCAAGGCAACAAACATACCGCTCCAAGGTTTGATGCCTACTCCACTTCCTAACCCGAAGCCGGAGAAGCCAGGAAAGTTTGATGGCACAGAGTTCAAGAGGTGGAAACAGAAGATGCTCTTCTACTTGACCACTCTACATCTGGCCAAATTCCTGCAGGAGGATCCACCAGAACCCGGAACTGATCGGGACTCAGTCCTTGCAGTCGATGCTTGGACACAAGGTGATTTCCTTTGCCGAAATTATGTTCTTAATGGACTGGATGACTCTCTTTATAACGTCTACAGTACAATCACTACGGCAAAGAAATTATGGGCCAGTCTTGACAAGAAATACAAGACTGAAGATGCTGGTACCAAGAAGTTCGTCGTTGGACGATTTCTGGATTACAAAATGGTGGATACCAAGACTGTCATCAGTCAGGTGCAAGAGTTCCAACTTATCTTGCACGAAATAGAGGCCGAAGGTATGGTTCTTCCTGAAACTTTTCAGGTTGCAACAATCATGGAGAAGCTCCCACCTGCGTGGAGAGACTTCAAGAATTACCTGAAGCACAAGCGAAAGGAGCTAAAGTTGGAGGATCTCATTGTGAGGCTTCGTATCGAGGAGGACAACCGCAAGTCCGAGAAAAGGACCAGCAAGAACTCCTACGAAGCAAAAGCTAATGTGATCGAGGACTCAAAGGGGAAAGATTCTACTTCCAAGGCTTGAAGCGGAAGAAGACATCCCAGGGGTACAAAAGCAAGGCCCAAGACGGCAAAAGCATGCGCTTCAAAGGAACCTGCTATGTCTGCAACAAAGAAGGACATAAAGCTAATGAATGTCGCAGCCGTCTTAAGGGGAACAAGAAGAGCCACCCACAGGCAAACATGACCAACCATGAATCACCAAGTCTTTCAGCTGTGGTGTCAGAAGTGAATCTGACAACCAATAACAAAGATTGGTGGGTAGACACGGGAGCTACTCGGCACATCTGCTCGGAGAAATTGTTATTCTCAGAATATCAAAGGCTAGAACAAGATGAGCAACTATTCATGGGGAATTCAGCCGTCTCAAAGGTTGAAGGAAAAGGCAAGGTCATCCTGAAGTGGACATCGGGGAAAGAGCTTACTCTTAACGATGTGCTTCATGTTCCAGACATCTGCAAGAATTTGATCTCCGGATCAATACTTAGTAAGAAAGGATTTAGAATTGTATTTGAATCAGACAAATTTGTACTTACTAAGGGAGGGATGTATGTGGGAAAGGGCTATCTTGTTGATGGACTTTTTAAAGCCAATGTTGCAGTGGTTGATAAAAAGTCTGTGTATTTGTACCCGAAGCTAATAAATAAAGGAAATTCTTCTGTTTATTTGCTTGAGTCTCCTAATTTGTGGCATGCTAGATTAGGGCATGTAAATTACAAGTCTTTGAAAACTTGTCTAATCTGGGATATATTCCTAAACTCAACTTGGAAGAAATTCTCTAACTCTCATATTATTTGTTTACATGCTTTTATGATTCATTATTTATAGCATGTCTCATTTGTTTAAGCATATTTTTGATGTCTTTGGATTAGTGTGTAAATTCCATGATTATTAGATCCATGACATACATGTATAGTATTTGAGACACACATGCTTATTTGATTCATATTTAGTGTTCTCACCGTTTGTTTAGCTATAATGTACATCATGAATCTAATACATGTGAATTTACATATTAATCATGTTTTAGCTTTTTCATGATGATTTTTTTTCTAGTTTTTGTACTTCATGTGGTATACACTAGTTTAGATGTAGATATTATCAAAACTTGCATATATACATGTACACATAGTGAGAACAAATTGACTTATATATGTTTTGCACCTCATGCTCATTTGTACCCACTATATGCACTTGTATAAGCTAGTTTTGAGGATTCTTCCATTTATACTTGTCATACCTATTTTCATGATTTTACTTCATGTATATGTATTTTGAATTCAAACCTAATAAATATACATGTATACCCATAGAGTCTTTTGCCTTCATGCAATTACTTTTAAATAGACTCGTTTATGATTGGGATATGTATGTACATTGTTAGATTTGGATGAATCATACATATACCTAGAAGCTTTGTTCAAATAAAAGAATTTTGATGAATTTGTGTGAGTTTCGTTTTAGCAAAATGATATTCGTGTTTGTCTTGTGCTTAATGATTTGATTACATGTTTAGATGTTAGTTCTCATTAAGACGAGGATTCATATTTTTACATAAAATGGGACACAAATAAATCTATACATGTTGGGTTGAATGCTTATTTGTTCCCATTAGATGTGTGAATATAGTCTAGTTTTGATGATCCATACATTTTAGACTTGTATTCATATTTTTGGATTTATATGAGTTTTGGTTTCATGTATATGTTTATTTTGCCAAAACATTAAGATATACATGTATAGCCCTTGAGTCATTTGCCTTCAATGCAAAATCTATTTATGGACTCAATTGTGTTTAGGGATATGTATGTATACTTAGTGTAGTGACAATTCATACATATACCATGAAATAAAATTTGATTGTTTAATGAAAATTTGATTTTTCATGTTTGATGTATTTATGTTTAATTTCATGTATATGTCTATCTAGTTCAAACTAATCTTATACATATACATCCTTTTTGAGCCACGTGCCTTCATGCATATATTTTGTGGACTCGTTATGTTTTGGATATGTATGTATACTTTAGTTTGTATTAGACATACATATGCCTTGAAGATTAGATAGTTTTGATGATTTTCGTGTTTTAAAGAATAATTGAGCTTATTGCCTAATTTTCATATTTATGATCTTCATATTTTACTTGTACACTCACATCTATTGCTTGCTCATGTTTTGTTTTCATGAGTCTTATTTATGCCTAATTGTACTTGAGTGTTTGATATGATGTGGATTTCATGTTTAAAACAATTTTGTTCTATTCCTTGCTTGAAGGATTTCGTACTAGTTAATAAGTTTTTCCATTTTAACTAGTTCGTATTCTTCATTTGGTAGTGATTTTCAAACAAAACTACATTTTCAAATCTATCTTTGAAAACCCCTACCATCAAGGGCGGTAGGATGGGAGATCATGTTCATGTATGCCCTAAATTGAAAATCTTTAAACTTGAATTATGATTGGGTGGTAGATAATATGATGTATACACTTGAACTTATTGTTATGTCAATTGGTATCATTGAACTCTTTCAATTGGTATCATTTTGACCTTTTTGTATACTCATATGTTTATTGAGTATGTATGTTTTCATTTGGTATCATCTATTGGTGATTGATACTCATTCCATTTCACACACATATACTTGTTTTATTTGTGCCTACTATATTCCTATATCTTAGAGCACAAATAGTTGTTTATGCTAGTGCTTGAGTTTCAATTTGTTTCAATTGACTACTTTTAAATTGGTATCAAGACTATGCATGATTTTAGTTTGTATTTCATAAAGGGGAGAAAATTTGATTTTGTATTTTAATTGGTATTTGTACTCCCACTCTTTATGATTAAAAGTTGTTATTTTAATTATATGATATCAACATCAAATTTGGTTAAATATATTAAAATGAATAATTCTTACAATTGGTATCAATGTTTCTATGTAAAATCTTTTAAATTGGTAAAATTTTTACAATTGGTATCATATTTGAGAAATTCAAAATTTGGTATGTTTAATTACAATTGGTATCCAAAAAAAAAAAAAAAAAAAATTTGTTTTAAAGAAAATATTCAAAGTTTTGATTTGTATTTCCTATATGCAAGGAGAGCTTAACATCTCTCTTACATATAGATTCATGTTGAGTATATTATAAATTGAGGAGATTGACAACTCTTCTTTATATGATATACGTGTGTAGGGGGAGCTTCACATCTCCTCTTATGCATTACATAATATGTGTTATGTGAATTGGGGCTTGTCATCCCTTCTTCATGTAATGCATATGTGTAGGGAAGCTAACTTAGCGTCTTCCTCTTCATGAATGTATATAGCATATAACATTTATTGATGTTTGTTTATTGGTATCAAGATGCTTCATTGACATATTTACAATTGATATCACGTTTTTAAAGTCACCCCTTATTGACTTTGTTTTTTTTTGTTTTAGACAAAAAGGGGGAGAACTTTGTTTGTATTGTTTTGGTTGACAAAAAGGGGAAGTAAGATTTTTACCCCTCATTTTATTTATGGTTTTTTTTTTATTATTCACCCCTTTGTTGATGATTGACAAAAAGGGGGAGAAGAATTTGAGTTTTGTTTTTATATATGCATAATTGTGTTTTTGCATATACTAAGTTCATGCATAGCAAATAAATAATAAGATATGATGCATGCTTTTGTTTAGTATCATGTGCCTTCATTGCATATATATTATGTTTATTGTGATGCATGAGTTAAGGGGGAGCTTCCTTGAAGCTTAACTTTAATCCATGCATATATAACTCCATGAGTTTTGTCATCATCAAAAAGGGGGAGATTGTTGGCCCAATGGCCTTCCACTCTAGTTTTGATGATGATCAACACTCATGTAGTTATGTTTACTAATATTCTTGTGTTTCTAAGTTTCAGATCATTAACAGGATATTAGTTGGTGATTAGCTTCAACAAGATGATTAGAAGCTATTCATGATGATTCCGGTGCCAAAGCTTAAAGATCATACCTTTGCACTTGGAGAATCACGGAGTTTTGGAGCAAGTCTACTTGAAGATGAAGATCATCAAGAAGACTTAGGTATCTAGTTTAGATTATGAGTTTTAGATCCATGTGTAAAGCTTAGTTTAGTTGATATGCTCAAGTACACAAAACACACACGTTTTATGATTTGGTATTTGGTTTTCATGAATAATAGATCAAAACAAGTTTACATATGTTATATGTATAGTAGATGTTTTCTATTTATACATACATGCTTTAACTTGGTAAACAAACTTATTTTGACTATCCTATTCATGTTTTGGAAAAATCAAGTTTGACAAAAATACAGGATTTGTTTTTTGATAAAATTTGCAAGACACAAAAATGAATTGATATGTTGATATATTGTCTTGAAATTTTTATCACAGGTTTATGTTTCAATATAAAATGACAAAACAATTTTTATGGAATTTTCAGAAAAGATAAAAGATTTTTATAAAATATTTTTTCCAAAAATTCTGACCTTGATTTGTGCTGACAGGCTGGTCGGTCGACCGTGTCGGTCGACCGCACCAAGGGGCCGGTCGACCGACCCGGTCGACCGACGTGCACAGACGTGCACGTCTGTTAGGCACAGATCCGGTCGACCGGGTCGGTCGACCGATGTGAGAGTTCTGCTCTCTGGAAGTTTTCGGTCGACCGGGCCGGTCGACCGGTAGTGCCCAACGGTCACTTTTCTGACCGTTGGCGGTCGACCGGGCCGGTCGACCGGTGGCTGTCAGAATTGCCACATCAGCCTAACGGCTATATTTTTCTAGGGGCTATATAAACCCCAATATTTGGAGTTTTTGGCTAAGATTTTTGGGCTGTTTTTCTTACATTCTCTGAAGCTAAAAGGAAGTTTTTAAAAGAGTTTTAAGTGCTAACAAGATTTATTCTTTGTGTTTTTTAAGGGTTTTGGAAAATCAAAGAAAATAGGATTTGGGATATTTGTGTTGATTTTCATTCTATATCTTTTGGCAAGAATTTTCCCAAGTATTTTTCTTTGTTGCTTGTTTCCAAAACACTTTGTTTCCACTTGAGCTATATCTTCTATCCTAAGTTATTAGGATCTTTGTTTTGTGTGGAAAAAGAAAAGAGAAAAAGAAAGAAAAGAGAAGTTTGTGGTTGTGGAACCACTTGTTGTAAACCCTCCTTACTTTTGTGAATCCCTCTTCGGTAGAGGTGATCGGAGTGGTATTGTGATTGGTTTGTGAGCCTCTTAGGTAGAGGTGGTTGTTGTATTTGGCTACGGGCCGTATCCCTCTTCGGTAGAGGTGGATTGTGGTTGTATAGCCTCGGTGGCTTTGTAGGTTGAGAGAGGAGTTTGGTACTCCTATAGTGGATTGGGAAATCCTACACGGTGGTGTAGGCGGGGATGTAGAGCTAGGGGCTCAAACCTCGAAAC
The DNA here is from genome assembly GCA_038442645.1 of Agave tequilana. NCBI lineage: Eukaryota > Viridiplantae > Streptophyta > Magnoliopsida > Asparagales > Asparagaceae > Agave > Agave tequilana. Next base: position 114,559 of record JAVJIF010007933.1, read on the forward strand.
ACATCTTGGTCTTTGCGTTTGATCCAATTTCTCTCAACTCTACTCTTTTTACATTTGTGCAAGCATCATCCATTCATATCATCATATATACTTGTTTGTGTTTTGAGCATTGTGTCATATTGCCTTGCATATATTTCTATTGCAATTCATCTATACTTGCTTGGCTTAATTGTGTGCATTGTATTGCTATATCCTTGATTGCTTGGATTGCTTGTGTGTGTGTGCCTAACTTATACTCATCCAACAAGAGCTTCACATAGCACCTCAACCCATTTTAAGGGGAATCAAGAGGAGTTAGTTCAGAGCCTCGCAAGGGGAATTCGGCTACACTTGTTGAATTGTATTAGTTTGTGCAACTCTTGCATTTAGCTTCCGCATCTAGTTTCATTAGTTTGCATTAAGTTTTTCAATTAGCCCTAGATTAGCATTAACACCTATTCACCCCCCCCCCTCTAGGTGTATTTCAACTTTCTCCTTCTTGTTTTTCTTTATAGCTCAATTTCTTTCTCTTTTCTCTGGTGAAGGCCAGCCATGGCATTGACACCAAAGCGGAGACGCGGCGACTTCGAAAAGGAGGAGGAGGAACCATGGGCGAGGTTATCTTCCATCTTCATTTATGTTTGATTTAAAAAAATTTTAGATTTAGAATAAATCTCAGAATTTGTTCCAATTTCAGATTTAAATTCATCTATGCTTAGATCTTGATCCATTCATAGTAATTGCTTTTGACTATATGAGGGAGATTTTATCTTGATCCAAGTTGTTTGCTAATTTTGAAAATTTCAGAGAAATTTCCATGAATATGTAATGATCAACGTGTATCATCTAAAGGAGTCTTCAATCTATATTTCTCCTATATTTTTTGTAAAATTTCTAGATAAAACAATTATTTTGAGTAAAATAATGAATCGTCCTTATAGGTGTAAAAATTTGTTAAACATCATAACTTGTAAAATTAGGTTCAGGTCACTAGTGTGTTAGGGCTAAATGGTATCATATTATATACCGTTGGAAAGAAGATCGAGTCTATTTTCCAACCGTTTATACCATGTTCTTATTGGATACATGTACCTTAAGTTATGACTGAAATATTGCATGTTGGTCGAAACTGTCGTGCTGCAAAACTCATTCACAGCTGATGAGTTTCTGAATATTTGGAGCAGTTTAGTTAAATAAAACTATCATGTAATATATCGTTGGAAATGTAGTGAAGTCTAGTTTCTAATAAATCTTTTTTGTTCTATTTCAATATGTAAGATGAAAGTTATTACAAAAACATCAATAGTTGTCTGAAAAGACTGAGCCATGAAAGATATTTAAGCAGCAAGTTCATGTCTAAGGATAATATACCCAAAGAACTAATTGATACTAAACACAATTAATAAGGAATAGTCTTTTGATGAGATATGGATAGCTTGTTAAATCATTAGTTACTTCTAGTTCTTGATAAGTCAGAAATTGATTCTTCTTGACATAGAATAAAGAGAGGCTCTAGTGTACAAGCTTAAACTAGTTTTTATTTTATAAATTTTTGACGTATAAATGAGATTTCCTGAAGGTGAAAGGGATTAGGTTGTACATTTCAAAACTTAAGGAGGATAGCCAAGTTGATTGGGTTGATGAACCGATTAGTTTCGCTCCTGATATTGAGCATGTAAATCATTGATCATTGTAATTGTTAAAAAAAAAAACTTTCACAGTGCTCTGGCACGGTGAAGCACCCCATATAGTTGGTCAACTTTTTGACATCGATTTATATGAATGTTTTTACTATACTCAGGATTTGCTTTTCAATGCGAGAATAAAATGTTTAAGAATATACTGACTTAAAATTGTTAAATCATTGGTAACTAAACTAAGCTATTTTCTACTATTGAATCGACTAGATTTAAGAGATCTATTTGGATATTACCGATGAGAGTTATTCATTCACCTTTTACCGGTTTCAAGTTAGGAATAGGTCTAAGTGTATAGAAATTATATTCAGCTTATGTTATAGTCTCTCTGTTGGCCCAAGGTTACAATCAACCCATGTTTAGTGTATTTTGATGATTACAAAACATATTAGTTATTTGTACTAATATTATTTGTTGCTTAAGTGTGTTTCAGGTTTATTATCATACTAGAAGTACTCTCACTCATATACAAAGTTTTTGGACTCAAATACAAGCTATTGGACTCAAGACAAGTCAAATTGGGCTCAAATTGCAATATTGAAGATCAAGAGAAGATAGCTCAAGTTGAAGTCTTGAAGACCATTGTAGTTTGTAAGTTTAGTTTTGTAAAGATAGAATATGTGAAATTTGGCTCTAGGATTTGCACACACATTTGTTTTGTATGTTTCTATGTTTTCAAAATATTTATTTCTAGGTTTATGCCTTAGTTTATACATACATGTACCCAAAGCTTTACATCTTCAAAAAGTTGTTTAAATACATGTATATAAACTATTTTCAGCATAAAACTTAGCTTCAGATTTTTAAAGATTTTATACAAATTTTCTATCTTAAAATCTGCCCAGAAAAACTGTTTTCCAGGCAGACCGGTCGACCGGCCCAGTCGACCGGCTGCTGTGCCCGGACATGCACAGGTTGTGCATGTCTGTCGGTCGACCGGACCTATATACCGGTCGACCGAAAACAGACGTTTGCTCTCTGTATCTTTCCGGTCGACTGGGTCGGTCGACCGGTAGAAGGAAATTGTGTTTCCTTTCTTGAGATCGGTCGACCGGCAGTCGACCGGAGCCATAACGGCTCTTTTGCCAGCAGGGTCCCGGTCGACCGGCAGTCGACCGGTAGGCCTGCAACACCTCCAACGGCTCTTTCCTCTTTGGGCTGTTCTGAAAAACTGTTTTATTTTCTGTTTTAACAGACTTTTTAGAGGGTTGTTGGGGTGCTTTTGCAGGTGATATTAGCTGGAAAAATCAGAGTTTTTAACCTATTCTCTCCCTATAAATAGTGGGAAATAGGCCTTAGTTATTTAACCAAGAAAAATACAAGTTTTCATAGTTTTTAAGAGAAAGAGAAAAATAGTTTAAAGCTTTCATTTCCATTCTTTCAAATTGGTTTTTCAGTTGTTGTTTGATCTCTAATATCACTCCACAACTGAAGCTTTTCTCACCACACTTCATAGTGCCAAAAATTTCATATTCTTTCTATAGGTGAAGTTGTAAAAGTGTGAGAGTGTTTGTAAAAGAGAAAGAGTGTTGTGGTCTAGTTGAGATCACAAATTTGTAATCCTTTGTTCTTGTGGAGACAAGTTCCTAAGGGGAATTTCTTTGTAAGGTGAAGCTACGGGCTTGAGGTCTTTGGAGGCCTAACTTGTACGGGATCCTAAGGGGATAGTGGAAACCCTTCACGGAGGTGAAGGCGGGGACTAGAGCTACGGGCTCGAACCTCGAAACAAATCACTTTGTTTGCGATTGCTTTTGTGTCATCTTGTCTAATTCTCTCTTGCTTTACTTGCTTTCAATTTATTGCTTGAGAACTAACATTTTATTTGTGCAATCCTTACTTGTTTACTTTTCTTTCTATATTACTTGTGTACATTCCATCATCGCATTTCATACTTGGAATTGTTCGATCACACCTCAATACAACACGATTGCATTGCGCACCTCTAACCCATTTAAGGGGAATTGGGAGGAAGGAGTTCAGAACCTCGCAAGGGGTATTCGGCTCTTAGTCGTGTTTTGAGAGATCGTTGCATCACTCACTTAAGTAAATTTAAAAAGAACATTAGATTAGCAATTACACCTATTCACCCCCCCTCTAGGTGTATTTCAATTGGTATCAGAGCTTGGACTCTAGGATTTGGCTTAACAACCTTAGAGAGATCCTTATATTGCTAATCACTTCATTCATTTCCACATAGTAAACATGGCCGATGGAATTAAGACCCCCCCTAAGTTTGATGGACTTAACTTTCCCATATGGAAGGTTAAGATGACCGTTTTCTTGCAATCTCTAGGTAGCCGAGTTGCAAAGGCCGTGACTAAGTCCTTTAGTGTACCCCCCGGTGATGAATCTACTTGGTCCGAAATTGAGATCAAGGAGTTTGATGCCAATGCTAGGGCTCATTATGCACTCCTACAAGCCCTCAATGATGATGACATAGCTAGAGTCATCCATTGCAAATCCGCCTATGAGATTTGGACCCATTTGCTAGTAACACATGAGGGGACATCACAAGTGAAGAGGGCCAAGATAGACCTTCTTCGGTCCCAATATGAAAATTTAGCATGCAAGAGAATGAAACCATAGATGATATGGTTACTAAGTTTACAAAGATTACTAATGGTCTTGCTTCTCTAGGTGAAGAAATCAACAATGATCAAAGGGTGAGAAAGATCATCCGGGCTCTTCCACCATCATGGGAAGTGAAAGCTACTACATTGAAGGAACTCAATGATAAAGATGAGATTGAGCTCATCGGACTCATTGGGAATTTAAAAACCCATGAAATGGAGAGAAAGGCAAGGGAGGACATGGCACCTACCAAAAAGAAGACCATTGCCTTCAAAAGTCATGCTACTTACTCCGACGAAGATGATGAAGAAGAAGATGACGAGGAGCTCTCACTTCTAGTCAAAAATGTCCGGAGGATGTACAACAAGGCAAAGTACCAAGGAAGGAGGAGATGGCAAGGAGGCAAGGAAGAAAGGAAGATCATTTGCTTTAATTGCCAAAAGCCGGGACACATAGTAGCGGAGTGTCCGGAACAAGTGAAGCCATCTTCATCCAAGAAGCCATACAAGAAGAAAGCTATGAAAGCAACATGGGATGACGAAAGCGAATCCGAGGAGGAGATCGACACCGCCAATATGTGCTTCATGGCAAATGAGAGCACAAGCAAGGTAACCCCCTCAACTCTTCTTGATGATGATTTATCCATGGATGAGTTAAGTGAAGCATTTATGGAACTTTCTCAAAATTATGATTTCATGAAGAAGAAATATTTAAAAATGAAAAAGGATAATGAATCTCTTAATATTCAAATTATAAATCTTTCTAAAGAAAATAATGATTTACATTCTTCTTTAGTTTCCACTAAGAATGATTTTGAAAAATATAAGATTGCTTGTAAAGGAAAGACCCCATTTGTAGACTCTAATGAGATTGCCATGCTTAAGGAAAGATTAGACTCATTAGATGTTGTTTTGAAAAAATGTAGTGAGTTTGATAAGAAGAAGATGGAGAATATGTTTCCTAAGAAACAAGCTCCTAAGAAAAATATTCATCATGCTCATGCTCATGCTCATGTACATGCTACACAACCTATGCATCATGGTAAACCCCCAAAGCATGTTCACACTTCACATACACACCATGCATTCATGTATAGAAAAGTGTACTCATGTTCACATTGTGGACGGAAAGGACACTTAGCTAATTTTTGTTATGATAGACTAAGTGCATCACATCATAATGTTTGGGTTCGTAACACTAACTTTCAAGGACCCAAGAAAGTTTGGGTACCAAAATCAACTATTATTTTAAATGATGTAGGTACTTTCCAAAGCCCAACGACGTAGAGGTTTGTGGTATCTTGATAGCGGTTGCTCAAGGCACATGACTTGGGACATCAACAACTTTGCAACCCTATCAAGATATCATGAAGGTGGCACCGTCACCTTCGGAGATGACGCCAAGGGTAAAATCATCGGTATTGGTAATGTAAAACTTGGCACCTCTCCTTTAATTGAAAATGTAGTTTTAGTTGATGGCCTCAAGCATAATCTCTTGAGTGTTAGTCAACTTTGTGATAAAGGTTTTGATGTTGTTTTTGATAATGTTTCTTGTAAAGTGATTGATAGAACTTCTAATGTTTGTGTATTTTCCGGTTTTCGTGAAAGCAATGTTTATATGATTGATATGTTAAATATGTCTTGTAATATAACATGTTTAAAAGCCCTCGATGACGACTCTTGGTTGTGGCATAGGAGATTAGGCCACGTTTCTTTTGACCATATTTCTAGGCTTAACTCTAAGGAAATGGTGAAGGGTATTCCTTCATTGAACTTTGAAAAGGACCGAGTTTGTGACGCATGTCAATTTGGGAAACAAACTAAGTCCTCATTCAAATCAATTAAGGATATCATGTCATCACGTCCATTAGAGCTAATCCACATGGATTTATTTGGCCCAACACAAACCAAAAGTTTAAGTGGGAGTAGATTTGCTTATGTTTTAGTAGATGATTTTTCGCGTTTTACTTGGTTTATTTTCTTGAACATAAAAGTCAAACCTTTTCACATTTCAAGCCTTTAAGAAAAGAGTTGAAAAGGAAAATGGCTCCTCAATAATTAAAATAAGAAGTGATAGAGGAGGTGAGTTCATTAACCTTCCCTTTACCACTTTTTGTGAGGAACATGGAATAAAACATGAACTTTCTTGTCCTAGAACTCCACAACAAAATGGAGTAGTTGAGCGGAAAAATCGTACTTTACAAGAGATGGCTAGGACAATGTTAAATGAATATGGTCTACCACATTATTTGTGGGCCGAGGCCGTTCATACTTCATGTTACATTGCAAATCGTGTTTTCCTATGTAAAAATACTACTAAGACTTCTTATGAGATGTATTTTTCTAGAAAACCCAATGTTTCTTATTTCAAAGTGTTTGGTTGCAAATGTTTTGTTTTAAATACAAATATTAATTTGGGAAAATTTGATGCTAGATCATATGAGGCTATTTTTGTAGGTTACTCAAATACTAGTAAGGCTTATAGAGTCTTCAATAGGTCAACTTTGACTATTGAGGAATCTATTCATGTTAAATTTAAGGAATCTAACAAGTTTGTTAAGAATTGTGTAGAAATTGATGCTTTAGATGAAGGTTTGGAGAAAGTGACCTTGGAGGATGCTTCTACCATGGGAGACAAGCCAAAGGATGGTGATGGAAGTGAAGCCAAAGTGGAAGAGGCTCAAGGAAATGAACATCGAGCAAATGAAAAGGAGCACTCTCAACCACTACCAAAGGATTGGAGATTCAACCCTCATCATCCCAAGGACCTCGTCATAGGTGAAGTATCAAAAGGGGTAACCACTCGCTCTAAGATTCAAGATTTTTGTGGTAATTTTGCTTTTATTTCACACATAGAACCTAAAAATGTCCTCGAGGCCGAGGCCGATTCATATTGGTTGCTTGCAATGCAAGAGGAGCTCAATCAATTTGAGCGCAATCAAGTTTGGCACCTTGTTCCTAGGCCCCAAGATAGACCAACTATTGGCACTAAATGGATCTTTAAGAACAAGTTGGATGAATCGGGTAATGTAGTTAGAAACAAGGCTAGGTTAGTTGCCCAAGGTTACACTCAAATCGAAGGAATCGATTTTGAAGAAACCTTTGCACCCGTAGCACGGCTCGAAGCCATACGGATGACCTTAGCATATGCCTCATTTAAAGATTTTAAGTTATTTCAAATGGATGTAAAGAGTGCTTTTCTTAATGGTTATATTGATGAGGAGGTGTATGTTGAACAACCCCCCGGGTTTGTTGATCCTACACACCCTAATTATGTTTATAAATTAGATAAAGCACTATATGGTTTAAAACAAGCCCCTAGGGCTTGGTATGAAAGATTGTCTTCATTTTTGATTTCAAATGATTTTAAGAAAGGAAAAGTTGATAAAACATTATTTACCAAACATGTAGATCAAGATATCCTCATAGTTCAAATTTATGTTGATGACATTATTTTTGGATCTACTAATGTTTCACTTTGCAAGAATTTTGAATCATGCATGAAAAAGGAATTTGAGATGTCTATGATGGGGGAGCTCAACTTCTTCCTTGGACTTCAAATCAAGCAACGTAGTGATGGGACATTCATCAACCAAGCCAAGTATACCAAAGAACTCATCAAGAGGTTCGGGCTTGAAGGATCCAAAGTAGCAAAGACTCCCATGGCAACCACCACGAAACTTGACAAGGACGAACAAGGTAAGGAAGTAGACATCAAATTATTTCGTAGTATGATGGTAGTTTACTCTATCTTACGGCTAGTAGGCCGGATATAATGTTTTCCGTATGTTTATGTGCACGTTTTCAATCATGTCCTAAGGAATCACACTTAATAGCGGTAAAACGCATAATTAGGTATCTTAAGGGCACAATTGATTTAGGTTTGTGGTATCCGAAAACTAACCAATTTACCATGACTAGTTTATTCGGATGCCGACTATGCCGGTTGTAGGGTAGATAGGAAGAGCACAAGTGGCACTTGCCAATTCTTGGGCAATTGTCTTGTGTCTTGGTCTTCCAAAAAGCAAATAGTGTAGCCCTTTCAACCGCCGAGGCGGAGTATGTAGCAGCCGGAGCTTGTTGTGCACAAGTACTTTGGATGAAACATACTCTTCTCGACTTTGATTTACATTTTGATCATGTTAAGATTTATTGTGATAATACTAGTGCTATTCACATGACCAAAAATGCTAATCAACATAGTAAAACCAAACATATAGACATTAGATATCATTTTCTTAGAGATCACTTTGAAAAAGGTGACATAGATATTGATTTTGTTTCCACCGATTTTCAACTTGCGGATATTTTCACAAAACCTTTAGATTATGCAAGATTTTCATTTATTTGTGGTGAATTGAATGTATGTAAGATTGATACTTAAAATATCTTAGTTTGTTTTTGTTTGGTTTCTAATATGTATGTTTTGTTTTGTCTTAAATTTTTTTTTAACCCTTTTTGATGTATGACAAAAAGGGGGAGAAATATAAATATATATTAGTTTTGGGAGAAAATATATGGAGAAAAATATGTGGTTTGTTTTAAATTTTGTTATTCCTTATGATAGTTTATTTTTTTTATGATATTTTTCAATGCTTTATGTATGTTTACATATTCATGTTAAATACATAGCATTGTTTAAGGGGGAGCTTTCCAAGCTCTTTCTTCTTTTATTTGTTTAATAACTCATATGTTTTGTCATCATCAAAAAGGGGGAGATTGTTGGCCCAAGGTTACAATCAACCCATGTTTAGTGTATTTTGATGATTACAAAACATATTAGTTATTTGTACTAATATTATTTGTTGCTTAAGTGTGTTTCAGGTTTATTATCATACTAGAAGTACTCTCACTCATATACAAAGTTTTTGGACTCAAATACAAGCTATTGGACTCAAGACAAGTCAAATTGGGCTCAAATTGCAATATTGAAGATCAAGAGAAGATAGCTCAAGTTGAAGTCTTGAAGACCATTGTAGTTTGTAAGTTTAGTTTTGTAAAGATAGAATATGTGAAATTTGGCTCTAGGATTTGCACACACATTTGTTTTGTATGTTTCTATGTTTTCAAAATATTTATTTCTAGGTTTATGCCTTAGTTTATACATACATGTACCCAAAGCTTTACATCTTCAAAAAGTTGTTTAAATACATGTATATAAACTATTTTCAGCATAAAACTTAGCTTCAGATTTTTAAAGATTTTATACAAATTTTCTATCTTAAATCTGCCCAGAAAAACTGTTTTCCAGGCAGACCGGTCGACCGGCCCAGTCGACCGGCTGCTGTGCCCGGACATGCACAGGTTGTGCATGTCTGTCGGTCGACCGGACCTATATACCGGTCGACCGAAAACAGACGTTTGCTCTCTGTATCTTTCCGGTCGACTGGGTCGGTCGACCGGTAGAAGGAAATTGTGTTTCCTTTCTTGAGATCGGTCGACCGGCAGTCGACCAGAGCCATAACGGCTCTTTTGCCAGCAGGGTCCCGGTCAACCGGCAGTCGACCGGTAGGCCTGCAACACCTCCAACGGCTCTTTCCTCTTTGGGCTGTTCTGAAAAACTGTTTTATTTTCTGTTTTAACAGACTTTTTAGAGGGTTGTTGGGTGCTTTTGCAGGTGATATTAGCTGGAAAAATCAGAGTTTTTAACCTATTCTCTCCCTATAAATAGTGGGAAATAGGCCTTAGTTATTTAACCAAGAAAAATACAAGTTTTCATAGTTTTTAAGAGAAAGAGAAAAATAGTTTAAAGCTTTCATTTCCATTCTTTCAAATTGTTTTTCAGTTGTTGTTTGATCTCTAATATCACTCCACAACTGAAGCTTTTCTCACCACACTTCATAGTGCCAAAAATTTCATATTCTTTCTATAGGTGAAGTTGTAAAAGTGTGAGAGTGTTTGTAAAAGAGAAAGAGTGTTGTGGTCTAGTTGAGATCACAAATTGTAATCCTTTGTTCTTGTGGAGACAAGTTCCTAAGGGGAATTTCTTTGTAAGGTGAAGCTACGGGCTTGAGGTCTTTGGAGGCCTAACTTGTACGGGATCCTAAGGGGATAGTGGAAACCCTTCACGGAGGTGAAGGCGGGGACTAGAGCTACGGGCTCGAACCTCGAAACAAATCACTTTGTTTGCGATTGCTTTGTGTCATCTTGTCTAATTCTCTCTTGCTTTACTTGCTTTCAATTTATTGCTTGAGAACTAACATTTTATTTGTGCAATCCTTACTTGTTTACTTTTCTTGCTATATTACTTGTGTACATTCCATCATCGCATTTCATACTTGGAATTGTTCGATCACACCTCAATACAACACGATTGCATTGCGCACCTCTAACCCATTTAAGGGGAATTGGGAGGAAGGAGTTCAGAACCTCGCAAGGGTATTCGGCTCTTAGTCGTGTTTTGAGAGATCGTTGCATCACTCACTTAAGTAAAATTTAAAAGAACATTAGATTAGCAATTACACCTATTCACCCCCCCTCTAGGTGTATTTCACTCTCGTGCTGATTAGAAAGAGAAGGTTAATTATATAGAAGTTCTTGATTTCTTTTTGAGTTTGACGCCTTGATTTTTAGTGGGATAAAATATATCATGTATATTGGTCTAAGACTTTTTACTATCATGTAATCTCTTGAATGCAAACTAAGTGCATATTTCAAACCAAACATATAATCTTTGACCTACATATGTTGGTGTGATAGTAAAGAGAAAACTTAAATGGAAGTATCTCATGGTGAGAAGTAAATTGTTTGGTGTAATAATTATCTGTTTTTTTAATGTTAGCTTGGTATAAATAAATTAGGGACTTACCATAGTCGGATGAGACAAGTTATCATATGGCAAAAAAAATCAGACATAATCAATTATTGCAAATGAAATTCAGAAAGTTATGAGATAAACAAAGTGATTATAAGTAAAACTGTAACTAACCATGAACATGAAATTGAAGCTTGTTGGGGATGGTAAACAAAATCAGAAGTCCACAAGTAGATATTGATATCGAACTAACATAATAATTGTTGCTACACTAATACTGGATAATCGGTATCTCTTCTAGAGTAATATATATTAAACTAGAACGTGAACTACTTTGAATAGTGGATGTCGTGGATCTTTGGAAATAAAGTTAGTAAACCAGAAAATCCAGTGATGGATTTCACTACTAACTAATTCAAACTCGATCAACTCTAAATCTTTAATTTGTATGATATTGAGTGAACGATCATAGGGCAACGGGTTAGTTTGTGCTTAAGTATGAATATTAAGTAGATGTGAATATGAATTGGATTACAATTATCGATTAATAGACTAATGATCTAACCGATAAATGTTGATTATAATTATTACCTAATTGTTATGGATATAGTTATTTGTACAATACATGTACATATTCAATTGTGATATATCATATAACCATATACCATTGATAACTTGTTGATGATGGTTGTTGACTAATATGCTTGATGACTAGTGTAGTATGTACCCTCGTTTTCGAGTAATAATTCCTATTGAAATGAATGATACGTGTAAGTGCGAAACTAGTGGACTATTATTAACTTCAAAGCATGCTAAGGCCCTGATCATGAATAAGCAGCGTAGTCAATTTCATTCACTAAATACCTAATATGTGAATAAGAATCATAACTAGTTAAAAGAACTAATCATATGACTTAGGATGGACATTGAGAATATAATTAATTGTTTGATGCGTCGTAAATGAATGATTTATGTAAGTGGTATGTAAGTTTGAATGCGTGCATATAATGGATAGTTAAACGAACTTGATCATGTGTTACATATTAATCACATGATTGGTGATTGAAAAAATATATCACAATGCAACTGACATTGTGTGTGTTACCTTGTTAGTCGATGTGCATGTCACGTTATTTTTATGCATATGAGGAAGGGACCGGCGAGAGGTGGTAGGAGGGGGAAGATGATACTGTTATTTGTGTGTGTGTGTGTGTGTGTGTTGCGAAGGAAGGGGCTAACGGGAGCTGATAGGTATGAAGCCGGGGTATGATATTTTGTGTTGTTAAACGAAAGAGGGGCCAGCGGAAGCTGATAGGTGTGAAGACGGGGTATGATATTTTGTATTGTTATACGAAGGAAGGGGCTGGTGGGAGCTGATGAGTGCGAAGATGGGGTATGAGATGGGTCGTAAGTCATAAAGTAAGATGTGCTTATCCAAATGCATAGTGTTGTATGCTTGTATCTTGATGTAAGACTTTGAAATCTTACTTTATTATAAGAGATAATGGAAAATTATATGATGTGTGTATGTATACGAGTTTCATCCATGTAGCACTTGAAGAGTGATATGATATACAATATTTAAATATGTTTTGTGATATATATATATATATATATATATATATATATAATATATATATATATATTATATATATATATATATATATATATTATCTAAAATAACTTATTGTGATTTGTGTACCGTCGTATATAGTGTAAGGATTATGTACACATGAAATGAATCCGGTAATAAACTAAGTCACTAAAATAAAGTATTCGATACAACTCATAAACCTTGTAAATTACAGTGCAAAGATTTAAGTTGTAGAGTCATTGACCGAAGTAATCAAGTCATTTTGGCAAACTATATAGATAGTCGGGTTGACTGTTTACCTTGATATATTATTTCTTTTCTTTATCCATATTCGCCTTGCCATTTGAAGAAAAACATATTTCCTTTTACTTTGTCATGGATATCATTTTTCTTGATCTCCTTTTTTACTCTCCTCACTGAGCTGTTGAGCTCACCCTTCCCACAGATTATTATGTTTTCAGGTCATGATAAGGTGAAGGCCCAATTTAAGATTTCAAGCGTTTCGTTGGGAATTCTGTTGTATAAAGAAGTTTTGAAGTTGTAATTGTATATGTAAAACTTCATATTGTATATGTTTACAATCTTATTGATGTTGTTATAGCATAAGTTAGATGACTTTGTTCTTGATGAATTGGATTTATAAATAATTTAGTGTTATGCTCTGGATGCCGAGAGGAGTATTCTCGAGCATATGTTTCTTTTGTTTTTATATAAGTAGGCGATGTCAAGTCAAAATTATTATTTGGAGAATAAGTAAGTCGTGGTGAGCCGAATATTATTATGATTGCATCGACGATGGTTGACTTTGATCTACATATTTAGATTGAGAATAAGTGGACTGATGTTGGCCAAATTATTGTGAATTGAAATGTATATTTGAGCATATCAGTATTTACAAAGAAAGTGCTGCTGAAATTTTTAAGGATTTAAAAATGATTATGATAATCTATCAGCTTAAAATAAGTTTTATGTTAATTAAGGATCTATGAAATCTGGGACTGTTACACCGCTGCCCTTTCTCTCTTCTCTACCCTCCTCCTTCATATCCCCCCCCCCCCACCCCCACACACACACATTCCCCCCCTCTCTCTTTCTCTCTTCTTCCTCCTCTTCCTTTCATCACCGCCCTCTCCTCCTCTCTCCTCCTCCTCTTTTCACCTTTTCCTCCTCATCTTTTTTGCCCCCGGTCGTTTCACCGTCGGATATTCTAGTTTATCGAAGACCTAGATCCTAAAAACCCTGTAGATCAATGATATCCCTAAATCTTCTCATGTTCTCTTTGCCGACTTTGACCTTTTTTTTTTTTCTACTGGACAGACGGTACCCTCTTCCTCGGAGCGTGCCAGAGGAACTTACTATTAATGGCATATGGGTCCATGTCTCTGAGACCATTTAATTGTTGCAACACAGGAGGAGGCGAGTAGTAAGCGACAATTTTCTCTTCTTTTCTCATCTTAAAAAAAATTCTTTTCTTGTCTTTTTTTTTTATTAAGTAGTCCTCACGAACGAACTCTTGAGTCTTGACATCACCAATTCTACCCTCTTCTCCTCCCTTTATATTTGCATGTTTCAAAGAAGAATTATTTGCATGTTCCAAGATTGCTAGTAATTATATTATTTTTTTTTTTCTCTCTGTGCAGAACCTAAAGGGAAGCTCAGTGAGAAGTTAAGGGAGCAGAAGAGAGAAGAAGCAGAAGATGCGGAGAGATCAGAGCAGGCATCTGAAGATTTCAGGGAACAAGATCAGAAGCCCACGTCTCTGCTGACAGCAACTGCATCATCAACAAGGAATGCCATCATTCTCTTCCTCTTCTTCACCCTTTTGGTCGGAGCTTTCATCACTGCTCGCTTGAACACCACAGTGCTGTGAGTCACCTGCTCATTTTCCCTTCTTTCCCATAATTTTGTTGATGAAAATTTTTTTCTTTTCCTTTTTTTTTTCCCTTTCAAATTTACAGTCAAATTGAACTGAGAGTAGAGTTAGAGAGTTCATCGACTTTCGAATGCACCCTGTTTGAGAGAACTAAGGTGGGTCCCACATTGACGTCAGTGGAGGGGTTAGAAGAAGGGTGTTGAAAGAGTAGGGGAGTATGTTAGTAGTTGGGGGTGTGACAATTTCAAGAAAGTAGAGGGACAATTGCAAGTTCCGTGAAAATGGGATCCGGCATCTTGATGGTTGGATGTCAAATTAAAATGCAGCTTGTTTCCAGCTAATAATCCAGTTGAAGGACAAGCAAAGTCATTGTTCTTGGTGAGGCTTGTTGGATCATTTTTTGGCTAGTTAGAGGGTTTCTCATGACCTAACTCCACCACCATGGTAATAAGTAACTCTGGGCCTTATTTGCAATAAAAGTTAGCTCAAGAATTGGGCTAATTCTTGCTAACTCTTACCAAGCGATTAAAAGTTGGGAGTTTGCAAATAATGATGATTCTGGAATTAGATAAAACAACCCTCAAAAACGTCTCGAAAATTACTCAATTCAAGAGTTGTTTATTCCATCAAAACTTTGAAATTGGCCTCTCTTTTTCTTTTTTTCATTCTTTCTATCTCAATTCTTAACTCTGGCTAATTTCTAGCTCCAACCAAACAAACCAAAAATACGTCTCTTCCCCCAAGGCACTAAATCCTAATTCCTAACTCCACTTGCCAAACACAACCTTAGGATTTGATGTTTGGTAAGTGGAGTTAGGAATTAGAATTTAGTGCCTTGAAAGAAGAGAAATAGTAAAGAGTTTAGAATTCACTATTTTTGGTTGTTTGGTTGGAGCTAGAATTAGTAAGAGTTAGAAAATTGTGATAGAGAGAGAAAGAGAGGCTAATTATAAGGTTTTGATGGAATTAGTAACTGTTGACTTGGTTGGTTTTCGAGATAATTTTGATCTAAATCCAAAATCATCATGACATGTTAACTCTTGCCATTTTTTGATTGTTTGGCAAGAGTTAACAAGAGTAAGCTTAATTCTTGAGCTAACTCTTCTTGCCAAGCAAGACCTAACTTCTTGTGTGAAAGAAAACATAATGATGTTTGGTTAAGTAGGAGCTAAGAAAAATGGAGTGTGTGCATTTCCTTGATTAATGATGAGATGTGCTTTGCATAATGCGGAAGCAAATAGTAAAGACACTTTTTCCTTTTTCGGAATGAGCAATCACGCTATTAATTTCAAGTGGCATCCATTATAGTTATAGTTACATACAATGCCTTTTTTCCGTCATAATCCTCTCTTTCGATAGTCATGATCACATACATCTAAATGCTACACTTTCCTCTCGTGTTAATGAGATACAATGATGCTCAACTTGTTGTAGTTAGAGTTGCATTGAGTTTGGCCGTCAGTCTAGCTAAAGAGGATTTATTTCACTAGAGCCATAGTGGAATAACACTATATTTTTGGCACATGTGATGCACGTGTAAAAGTCTGGGATAAGAATTCATGAATTAAAAAAAAACAAATGAATAATTTAACCACTAGTACAAAAAAGATCTTGTTAGACTATGATCCAAATTGTTCATGATTGGTCTTGCACGGTTCATGCATCTTTGACAAAATCATGCTTAATCACCATCCAAAGCTGCTTCGTTTGTGATATTCTGACATTTATTAGATAAACATAGAAGAATAATGCCATTTTGGGCAATATTTCTTTTGAAATACAAGTGGACTAAGAGTAAGTGATAGACAAACCAATGATCAGTGAACACTGACCTTTTATTGACTAGTTGGTAATTAAATAGGGAGGCAGTACAACTTCCTTTATAATTATATTTCGAACCACCAATACAGGCCACCAACCACTGGTCTGCTAAACATTACCTGTGGGCTAAAAAAAGAGTGACATGTTGGATCATATCTGATGAATATCGTGATGTGGATTGCAATAAATGTTAGATTTGTATCACATTTTCTTGAGTGAACTTATGAAAGTACTCCAATTGTCATTTTTCAAATATAGAACACAACCCCCTGATGTTTCCTTAATATTGCTGAATAATTTTAAGATTCTAGATCTTTATCAACCTGAAACTTAAGACACTCAAAATTGTAAATATAGGAATGACACGAGGTCTAATTTTTCTTTTCACTGATTAAGATTTTATATAAAAAAAAAATAAATTGAGGATGCATTAAAAAACTGTGTATTAATTAACCCAAGAATAGCCTTTTCCTTTTTCATTTTTTTTTGCTAACCCAAGAATAGTGAACTATTTTGAAGAAAACTAGTTTCCTTTTTCTCTAAGAGTAACTTTTCATTTTCATGCAGTCTATGATCAGCACCTCCACCACTTCCTCCACTCTTTCCCAAATATCCAAACCTCATAAAGAAGTAGCAGAATCAAAACCACCTCCACCACTTGCATTGATACCCTTCACCTGCACTACTACAGACCCCATTGCAACATACATTTGCCCGTCACCGCCCTCCGAAACCACCGCCCCCTCTCTCTCCGTCCCCCTCTTGTCCCGACTACTTCCGGTGGATTCATGAAGACCTTCGTCCGTGGAAAACAGTGGCATCACAAGAGAATTGGTGGAGAGACCTCAGGAAACCGCTAATTTCCGGTTAGTAGACCTTAATGGCAGAGCCTATTTCGAGAAATATCAGGAGTTATTTCATACACGAGATGTTTCATTCTTTGGCAATTCTTCAACTATTAAGACGCTACCCTGGTCGAGTTCCAGATCTTGATATTATGTTTGACTGCGTTGGCTGGCCGGTTATTGGGGCGGAGGATTACCTTTGGAAGGACAAGCCTGCTCCACCACCGTTGTTCCGATATTGCAGAAATGATTCAACACTTGATATTGTGTTTCCAGACTGGTCTTTCTGGGGTTGGTTGGTAATTCTGTCACTCAACTTTCTTCCTGCTCTTTTATACATTTACAAACCTTTTAACCAAGTTTAAAATCTAGCCATACATTAATGTTCCTATCTCCAAAAAAAAGTTGAAATTTAGAGGAAAAAAACATTAGTTAGGATTTACTGGGCTTTTTGTCCATAAAAAAATGAAATAAAAGATACAACAGTTATTAAAAGGGAAAAGTGATGCATACCTCGATAAAAAAGACTAGAAAAAAGATATAGAGAAAATCCCCATATACATTTTATTTCACACCTATTCTACTTTTGTTGCATGTAGGGTAATAAAGTAAAGTACTCTTACAAATGATACTCATCTTTAATTGTGATCAAAATCTCATAAGTACTCTACCCAATTAAACTTAGCATTGAAGCCAAATTAAAATCAAAGCCAATGAAAAGAATTCATCTCTAGAAACTCAGAACTTTTCATAAAAAGTAATATTAAAATAAAATAATTTCAGGCAGTCATCTCAAAGTTCAGTTTTGGAAAATAAAAAAATAATCCTACAAACATGCATATACAGGATGGGCAATCTTATATGATGAGTTGACGTTCTAATTTTAAACCCACACTTAGTGATATTTTCTTGCAAGCTGAAAACATGATAAATAACAGACAAGGTCTTAATTATGCCCTATACCATATATTAACAAAAATATAACACAATAATGCATGAGGTCGAGTGAGTGAGAGCGTAAATGGTTTTGCTTGAGTTATTAGGAATCAACTCTAAGTCCCACAACTATGGTCTTTATGTTTCTATGTCATAAATAAGCCCACTTTAGCGGAGTCCTGAAGTATCCCTAGCCAAGTTACTCCCCCTCACAAGAGTAAAACCTGTATGGAACTTAATATATCACGAGAGGCCATTACTCATTATTCCTGGAATGGGGCCTGTGGCTCAAGGGGGAGTCAAAAGAGAGACCTTTTCATGGTTTTTTTGGTGTGCTCGAAATGATGCTCCTGGTCCACAGGAGAGTATAAGTGACTTTTGCATGGTTTTTATGTGTTCCCAGAGATGCTTATGGTCTCTGTGGGAGTGGAAGGACCATAGGGGAGTGGAAGGAGAGACCTTTAAATTGTTTTTAGGTGTGCTTGTGGATGAGCCTATGGCCCTCCCAAAGGAGAGTATCTGGCTTCTAAAGCGTGTATGACTAGTTGGCTTCAAACTGCCCGGAAGCAATACAGATGTAGAGGAAGAAGGATGCAGAGGATATTGTATGTGGGAACCTTTGTGAGAGGGAAGGGAGAAAGAGGACAAAGAATTCTTTGATATCTTCTCTTTTCTGATGCTCTAAAAAATTAGGATCCAAACCAAATTTATAAGGACAAATTTGTTATGACCGTGGTTGGAGTTTTACAAACTGAACGAAAACGGGACCCCAAGCCTTTCATCTGACATTGAGCTCCACAAATTTAAAGTGGCACAATATTTTACGTGGTTCGGTCAAATCCAGCTTACATTCACGGAGAGAGCATCAAGAGAGAGAGAGAGAGAGAGAGAGAGAGATTATAATAATATGGAGTACGAGAGATCAATCACACAACCCATGACATGGAGTACGAGAGATATATTATAATAACATGGAGTACAAGAGATCAATCACACAACCTTTTGTGTTACTCTCGTGTGACGCCATCCTTCCTCAATATCGATGCCTTCGATTTGAATGTAACCTTGGGCCACTAACCTAGTTTTATTCGTAACAACATTGCCTGACTCATCCAACTTGTTTGTAAAAGTCCATTTATTGTCAATTATTGGTCTATCATGGGCTCTAGGGACAAGATGCCAAACTTGGTTGCGCTCAAATTGATTGAGCTCTTCTTGCATGGCAAGCAACCAATATGAGTCGCCCTCGGCTTCGAGGATGTTCTTTGGTTCAAAATGAGAAATAAAAGCATAATACCACAAAGATCATGGAGTTTGGAACGAGTAGTTACCCCTTTTGATACATCACCTATAATGAGGTCCTTGGGATGATGTGGAGTGAATCTCCAATCCTTTGGAAGTGGTTGTGTTGGCTCTACTTCAACTTTTTGAACTTCACTGTGCACATCAATTTTTGCCTTGTCTTCTTATATAGGTGAGTCCTTCAAGGTTATCCTCTCCATGTCTTCACCTAAGGAATCTATTTCTATAACATTCTTAATAAAAATATTAGATTCATCAAATTTTACATATATAAATTCTTCAATAGTCATAGTAGATTTATTGTAGACTCTATACGCTTTACTAATGTTAGAGTAACCAACAAAAATAGTTTCATAAGATTTTGCATCAAACTTACCTAAATTATCTTTAGTGTTTAAAACAAAACATTTACAACCAAAAACTTTAAAATAAAAAAATTTGGTTTTCTTGAATATTAAATTTTGAAAGAATTTTAGAAGTATTTTTACAAAAGAAAACCCTATTTGATATGTAACAAGATGTGTTTACGGCCTCGGCCATAGGTATTGAGGGAGACCGTATTCATTTATCATAGTCCTAGCCATCTCTTGTAGTATTCAATTTTTTCTCTCAATAACTCCATTTTGTTGTGGAGTTCTAGGACAAGATAATACATGTTTAATTCCATGTTCTTCGCAATATGTAATGAAGGAATGGTTAATGAATTCCCCACCCCTATTACTCCTTATACGTAAAATTGAAGAATCTCTTTCCTTTTCAATTCTTTTTCTAAACATTTGAAAATGTGAAAAGGCTTGATTTTTATGTTCTAAAAAGAAAACCCAAGTAAAACGAGAAAAATCATCAACCAACACAAAAGAAAAACGATTCCCACTTAGTCTTTTGGTTTTAGTAGGACCAAATAAATCCATATGAATTAACTCCAAGGGTCGTGATGTCATGATATCCTTGATGGATTTGAAAGAGGACTTAGTTTGTTTCCCAAGTTGGCACGTATCGCAAATACGGTCCTTTTTAAATTTCAAAAAAGGAATATTTTTCACCACTTTCTTGTTGTTTATTCTAGATAGATGGTCAAAAGAAATATGACCTAGTCTCCTATGCCATAACCAAGAGTCATCATTGAAGACATTCAAACATGTGGCATTGCATTGTATATTAGACATATCAATCATGTATATATTGTTTTCACGAAATCTGAAAAGTATACATGCATTAGTTTGTCACATTAAAACCTTTATCACAAAGTTGACTAACACTCAAGAGATTATGCTTGAGGCCATCAACTAAAACAACATTCTCAATCATAGGAGATGTACCAAATTTAATGTTACCTATACCAATAATCTTTCCTTTGGAGTCATCTCTGAAGGTTACGGTGTCACTTTCATGGTATCTTGATAGGGTTGCAAAGTTGTTGATATCCCATATCATGTGCCTTGAGCAACCACTATAAAGATACTACCGCTCCCTACGTCTTTGAACTTTGGAGTGTACCGACATCATGTAACATATTTGTTGACTTTGGTACCCAAATTTTATTGGGTCTTTTAATGTTTGTATTACAAACCGAAACATGATTATTTGAGGCATTTATTCTATTAAAACAAATTTAGCCAAGTGACCCTTTCGGCCACAATGAGTGCATGCATAAATTTTACCATACATGAAGGCATGATGAGTGTGTGGAGTGTGAACATGTTTGATTTGTGTTGTGTGTTTAGCATGATATGAGTGCAAATATCGTGACTTATGAGTATGGGTGTGTGTAACATGAGTTTGTTTCTTTGGGATATGTTTCTTAGGAAACATAGCCTCCAATCTAGATTTGTCAAATTCACATTACTTTAAAACTTCTCCTAAAAAGTTAATTTTATTCTTTAGAATAAAAATCTCATCTTTATCTATTTGTGAAAATTTAGCTTTACAAGAAATCTTATAAGCATCAAAAAAATTTTGAGTAGAAGTGAGAGTTGAAAACAAATCATCCTTTTCTTTTGTGAGTATGAAAATTTTGTGGTTAAGAGTTTCATTTTTCTTTTTCATTTTTAAATATTTCTTATTAAGAAAATCATAATTGTGAGATAATTTTTCAAAAGCTTCTCCTAATTCATTCATGGATAATTCACAATCTTCAAGAGATAATTCGAATGTTACCTTATTTGTGTTATCATTTGCCATGAAACACATGTGAGCCGTGTCAACTTCTTCGTCAGATTCACTCTCCGAGTCCTATGTAGCTTTTAGGGCCTTCTTTTTATATGACTTCTTGGAGGTGAAGGGTTTACTCTTGTTCTCCGGACACTCCGCAACCATGTGCCCTGGCTTTCAGCAATTAAAGCAAATGATCTTCTTTTCTTCCTTTACTTGCCATCTTCTTCTATGGTTGAATTTTGCTTTGTTGTACATTCTCCTAATATTCTTCACAAGAAGGGAGAGATCTCCATCATCCTCTTCTTCATCATCTTCGTCGGAGAAGGTGGAAGAGCTTTTGAAAGCAATTACTTTCTTCTTTAGAGGAACCATCTCTTCTCTAGCTTTTCTTTCCATCTTATGGGTCTTAAGGTTCCCTATAAGACAGCTCCATTTCCTCCTTATCGTTGAGCTCCTTCAAGATTGTAGCTATGACTTCCCAAGATGGTGTGAGTGCACGAATGATCTTCCTCACCTTTTGATCATTGTCAATCCCGTCACCTAAAGAAGCAAGACCGTTAGTTTTTTTTTGTAAATTTTGTTATCATGTCATCAATGGTGTCATTTTCTTGCATGGTAAAGTTCTCGTATTAGGAACATAAGAGGTCAATTTTAGCCCTCTTAACTTGTGATGTTCCTTCATGAGTGACTAAAAGGTGAGTCCAAATCTCATATGCGGATTTGCAGTGTATGACTCTAGCAATGTCATCATCATTAAGAGCTTGAAGTAAGGCTTAATGTGCCTTAGCATTTGCATCAAGCTCTTTCGTAGCAATATTGGACCAAGTGTCCTCATCGCCAAGGAGTGCACTAAAGGGTTTAGTTATCGCTTTTGCAATCCGGCTTCCTAAGGATTGTAAAAATACTGTCATCTTAACCTTTCATGTGGGAAAGTTAAGGCCATCAAACTTGGGTGGGGTCTTAATACCTTCAGCCATCTTTACTAATATGTATAAGGATGAAATCTGAAAAGATGATTAGATATTAAGGATCTCTCTAAGGTTGTTAAGCCAAGAAACTAGAGACTAAACCTCTGATACCAATTGAAAAATACCTAGAGGGGGGAATAGGTGTTTATGTTAATCAAATGCACTTTTAAAAATAGTTAAGATGTATGATGCAAGCGATCACTCAAAATAAGAAATTGAAGCCGAATTCTCGGTGAAGGGCTCTAGAACTTCTCCTCTTTGATTCCTTTAGATGATGAGTTGTGGTGCTTAATTGCTTCCTTGTTGATATTGTAAATCACCTAGAGGGGGGTGAATAGGTGATGGCTAATCTAATGGTCACTTAATGCCAAATAATGCGGAAGTAAAAACTATTATGACCTAAACTAAACTCTTATACTAAACACCACGTATAACACAAGAGTGTTGCCGAATTCCCCGTGAAGGGCTCTGGACAAACTCCTCTAGATTCCCCTTGATAAGGGTTGAGGTGCCGCGTTGGCTCTCTTGGTTAAATACAAGTGTTAGCAAACAACCCAAGCATGTATATCAATTTAGCACAAATGTATATCAAGCATGTAAGGATAAGCACAATGAAAGTATGCAAGATATAAACAAGAGACAGAGAGAGAGAGAGCAATCACAAACACAAGGGATTTGTTTCGAGGTTCGAGCACACTTGCTCTACATCCCCGCCTTCGACACACGAAGGATTTCCACTATGCTTGATCCCAATGGATCACTCCTCGGTGCCGCAACACCTACAATCCCTCGGACTCTCTAGTCCCGTACACACGCAAGCCCCACAAGCTTGCCGAGGCCGCACCTCAAACCAAGAGTTCACAACCGAACTCTAAACCACCACGAGCACACTTGCCCGTTTCCTCAAAGTACAAGAATGAAATCTCTTGGTGATCTAAACACTTTGAACACCAATAAAAGCCCTCACTACAGCACTCCTACAGAATGAATAATTAATGGATGAATAGCAATAGAGAGCTCAAGTGTATGTGTGAGAAAACAAGGAAAGAGATGGTGGAGGAAAACTCAAGAAATCTCTTTTTAACACTCTTGATAAAAACTGCCCTTTTGATTGGAAGTATTAGCTCTCAATTTAGTGGAGAAAACTCTTTTAAACAAGTGGGAAAAACTGGCTCAAAGTCCACTAGAAATCCTAGAGAAAAACAATGCCCAAACCCCCAAATTTATAGGCTCAGAAAAACTAGCTGTTGGGGTCTGTCAGGCCTAACGGTCGACCGTCCGGTCGGCGGGCCAACGGTCATATTTCAGACTGTTTGAGCCATCGGTCGACCGGGCGGTCGACCGAGCCAGGATACAGAGAGCGATCTCTCTGTCCGGTCGGCCGCCCGGCCGTCCGGGGCCTTTCCAGAGAGCAGAGCTCTCTAGACGGTTGGCCGGGTCGGTCGGCCGGCCATCCTGCAGAACTGGCGTGCACGTCTGTGCACGTCGGTCGACCGGGTCGGTCGACCGGTTACAACCAGATCAGAAAACTTAGGGATTTAAAACATGGTCTTTTTGGTTCAAATAAAATCCCATAAAATACTGAAAAATCTACAAAAATAGTTTTACTAATATACTTTGATAAACAAACATGCTTGCACAAAATCAAGGCATGTTATAAAAGATTTGGACTATTTTTGTAATATGAAAATATTGGCTCAATTGAAAACTTGTATTTTTCTAAAACTTGTTTTTCCAAAACTTCTTCATGATACAAAAATAAGATATTTTGAATTCATTAAAGCATAGTGTGTATGGATATGATCCACTACACAAATAAGATATCTATGTTTTTGACAATAAGCTCTAAACATGATTTTGAATAAAAGATATGTAAACATGAAAACCAAAATCTAAATATATATTTTTCAAAATGAAAATCTTTTGTAAAAAATAAAACTATCAAGATTGTGTGTGTAAATGTACTTGAGCAATCTACCAACTATTCTATCCTTAACATTTTAACTAAAAACAAAAATCTTATACCTAGACATAAGTCTTCATCTTCTTGAAGTCTTCACTTGAAGCCTTCTCATCTTCTAGACTTGGTCCAAACACGATCCAACGAGCTCAACTCTTGATGTGGTCTTGATGCATAGGCTCGTGAATCAACCGGTGCTAGCTCCAAAACTTGACTTTAAATCCTTTGTTGAAGCTCCACACCTACTAAGATCTTGATCATAAATCTGTCACTAATTAAACACAAGATCATTATTACTATAACTACATGAGTTGATCATCATCAAAACTAGAGTGATGGGCCTTTGGGCCAACAATCTCCCCCTTTTTGATGATGACAAAACTCATGAAGTTATATATGCATGGATTAAAGTAAAGCTTCAAAGAAGCTCCCCCTTAACTCATGCATAACACAAAATAATAAATATGCAATGAATGCTCATAAACATGTATGCAAATACTAGGAGATAAACATGCTAATCAAGCGTAAAACAAATCAAATTCTTTTTCTCCTATTTGCAAAACAAAACATATATGCATAAACAATCCTTTTTCACAAAAAACATGCATATAAATCCAAAGTCTTTCTCCCCCTTTTTGTCAATCATCAACAAAGGGGTTAAAGTAAAAAAAAAGTCAAATAACTTTTTCTCCCCCTTTTTTTTCGAAACAAAGAACCAATGAAGGGGTAAAACAAATCAATAAAGGATTATATGCAATATACATTCATGAGGAGGAAGACGGTAAAGTAACTTCCCTACACATATACATTACAGGAAAGAGGGATGACAAGCCTTAATTCGCATAACGTATAATATGTAATGCATAAAAGGAGATGTGAAGCTCCCCTACACACATATACCACATAAAGAAGAGTTGTCAAGCTCCTCAATATACAATACACTCAATATGAATCTATATGTAGAAGAGATGTTAAGCTCTCCTTGCATATAGGCAATACAAATCAAAAATTTTGAAGTTTTCAATAAAACAAAATTTTGAATTTTCTCAATAAACAAATCTTGAGAATTTTTCTTAAAATTTTTATTTTCTTATCATAAACAACTTTGTGCTTTAAACATGTAAAATAATTTTAACTCAAGCACAAATAACTCATATATATGTATGAAAAAGAATGAGTATACCAAATGAAATTGATACATACATATATGGGAAAACAAAATATTAGTATATACAAAAGAAGTTCATATTGATACCAATTGAAAATATCCAATGATACCAATAGAAAAATAAGCTTAAGTGTATACATCATATACTATACCACATGAAGAACTCGAACTAGTTAAATGAAACTGTTTGAAGACTAGCACGGAATCCTTCAATCAAGGAATAAAATAAAAATATTTTTCATGAAATATGTGTAAATCACATGAAAATGTCAATGAAGCTCAATATTCCTTTAAATAAGACAATGTGAAAATTATCAGAAATTTTGAAAACATAAAAATCACCACAAATTTTTATTTTAAAGAAAATTATATTTCAAGGTATATGTATGTTTTGACAACACAAGAAGTATACATACATATCCCTAAACACAATTGAGTCCATATATGTAGATTTGCATGAAAGGCAAATGACTCAAGAGGTATACATGTATATCTTAAAGTTTGGCAAATAAACATATACATGAAATGAAAGCACATGATCATAACACAAATCCAAAATGGGAATACAAGTTTAAAATGTAAGGATCATCAAAACTAGGCTATACTAGCACACCTAATGGGCACAAATAAGCAATCAAACCCAACCATATATAGATTTATTTGTGACCCACAATATGTACAAGTATAAATCCTAGTGTTGACAAAAACTAACATTTAAACTAATATTCTATTCAGGAAGCATCAAATCTTGAGAACACAAAAGAATTTATCTATATGATTGAGGTAAAGTAGGATCATGTGGATATCTCATAAACTACTAATTTGAAGAATAAATAACTAGTATAAATTGATTTTTGAAAAACTAGTTAAAGATGCTTCAAAATACAATAAATCATATGTTTTTCATGAAACAAACTAAATACACAAAATTTACACTCATAGTCTATAAAGCTCAAAAATATGTCCATGAAACTAAGTCATGACAAAATAAATAAGTGTGAGTGTTCAAAAGTCATGTAAATAGCATTTTCATGAAAATAGACATTGAAGCTCAGAAAGATCATAAGTCACATTTTTAGCAAAACAAAAAAAAAACATGAAAAATCATTTTTCATTAAAACACTAATCTTCATGGTATATGTATGATTTATCCAAAACTAACAATACACATACATATCCCAAACATAAAAGAGCCTATCAAATGTATTTGCATGAAGGCAAGAGACTCACGGGTATACATGTATATTTATTAGATTTGAATTAAAAATACATATACATGAAGTAAAATCATAAAATTTGGCAAAGCATGTATAAATGAGAGAATCATCAAAACTAGCTTATACATGTGCATATATTGAGTACAAATGAGCATTGAAGTGCAAACATATATGAATCAATTTGTTCTCATTATTTGTACATGTATAAGTACAAGTTTTAATAAAGACTACATTTAAACAAGTATTTACCACAAGAAGCACAAAACAAATAAAACATGAACATGCTCAAAATATCACATATGAAATAAGCATGTAAAATAAATTAGGAGTTTAGAAATAGTTACCAACTATGTTCCAAATCTCCAAGCATGGTGGTCTTTCCCACCAAAACCTCCTTGATAGCGATGCTCCAAATATGTGTCCTGTTAGTTCAAGTGCACCCACCATCAAGGCACCAAATCTCTCACGTTTTGTGAGAGCCCTCACCTACATCAAATACACAAGGTGGGGATTTTGGTACCCATATTTTCTTGGGTCCTTTGGGGTTAGTCTTGTAAGGAACCCAAAAATTTTTATTATTAGCAAAATTAAAATGATACAACTTGTCATAACAAAACTTTGCTAAGTGGCCTTTGCGGCCACAATGTGTACACATGTACACCTTAGAATGCTTATGTGTGTGAGTGTGATCATGATGTGCAACATAAGCATGATGATGTGCATGAATGTGTGGAGTTTGTTTCTTTGAAAACAAAAGCT
Source organism: Agave tequilana (assembly GCA_038442645.1). Taxonomy (NCBI): domain Eukaryota; kingdom Viridiplantae; phylum Streptophyta; class Magnoliopsida; order Asparagales; family Asparagaceae; genus Agave; species Agave tequilana. The sequence goes on from JAVJIF010007933.1 coordinate 142,156, forward strand.
CCAATCTAGAATGGTTGAATGCACACGAGCTCAAAGTTGAGCTCAAACAATCCATTTTATTTTTCAAAACTTTTATCTCATTTGTGGTGGCATGCAAAGCATGATGAGATAAAGAATCATTTTTCTTTTTCTTTTTCGAAACAAAATCTTTTTCTTTTTCAACAAATTTTCTTTTTAAAGAGTTATTTTCTTGCAAAACAATTTCCTTTTGTTTTTCCACCAAAATAATTTCATTTTTCAAACTAGTGTTTCCTTCACATAAATCATTCAATTTTGATAATAAGGAAACATTCTCATTTTTCGAATCTTCCTTTTCTTTTTCTAAGCATGCAATCTTATTTCTAAATGAATCTTGTTCTATATGCATGCAATCAAATTTCTTTTTCAAATTTTTATTTTCTTTTCTTAACATGTCATATTTCTCAAGTAATTGTTGGCAAAATAAAGTGAGCTCATCATATGACATGTCCTCATCAGCTAACTCGGATTCGGTGTTTACCTCAAGGGGGTTATCCCCTTGGACCATATAGCACTTGTTGGAGGTGTCGCTTCCAACGTCCGAATCGCTCCCGGCATAATATAGATCCTTTTCGCCAAGGGAGGTGATGATGTTCCAAGCTTCAAAAGCTGAATCAACATTAGAAACCCTAGATAAATAATCATCATTTAGGGTAGACTTCAAAGCATGAAGGGCTTTTGCATTAGCCTCAATGTTTTTGCCATTTAAACAATATGCATTATTAGTTGTGGCAAGATAAACATGAATCCCTATGGCTTTGAGGTATAAGGACATCTTAACTTTCCAAATTTGGATGTTAAGAATGTCAAAGGTGGGTGGTGACATGAAGTCCATGGTGTGTGTACAAATATTGTGATTAGCCTAAAATGAGGATCTTTAACTCTAGGTTGTTAGACCCAAATCAAGAGCACTAGCTCTGATACCAATTGTAAATCACCTAGAGGGGGGTGAATAGGTGATGGCTAATCTAATGGTCACTTAATGCCAAATAATGCGGAAGTAAAAACTATTATGACCTAAACTAAACTCTTACACTAAACACTACGTATAACACAAGAGTGTTGCCGAATTCCCCGTGAAGGGCTCTGGACAAACTCCTCTAGATTCCCCTTGATAAGGGTTGAGGTGCCGCGTTGGCTCTCTTGGTTAAATACAAGTGTTAGAAAACAACCCAAGCATGTATATTAATTTAGCACAAATGTATATCAAGCATGTAAGGATAAGCACAATGAAAGTATGCAAGATATAAACAAGAGAGAGAGAGAGAGAGAGAGAGAGAGAGAGAGAGCAATCGCAAACACAAGGGATTTGTTTCGAGGTTCGAGCACACTTGCTCTACATCCCCGCCTTCGACACACGAAGGATTTCCACTATGCTTGATCCCAATGGATCACTCCTCGGTGCCGCAACACCTACAATCCCTCGGACTCTCTAGTCCCGTACACACGCAAGCCCCACAAGCTTGCCGAGGCCGCACCTCAAACCAAGAGTTCACAACCGAACTCTAAACCACCACGAGCACACTTGCCCGTTTCCTCAAAGTACAAGAATGAAATCTCTTGGTGATCTAAACACTTTGATCACCAATAAAAGCCCTCACTACAACACTCCTACAGAATGAATAATCGATGGATGAATAGCAATGGAGAGCTCAAGTGTATGTGTGAGAAAACAAGGAAAGAGATGGTGGAGGAAAACTCAAGAAATCTCTTTTTAACACTCTTGATAAAAACTCCCATTTTGATTAGAAGTATTAGCTCTCAATTTAGTGGAGAAAACTCTTTTAAACAAGTGGGAAAAACTGGCTCAAAGTCCACTAGAAATCCTAGAGAAAAACAATGCCCAAACCCCCAAATTTATAGGCTCAGAAAAACTAGCCGTTGGGGTCTGTCAGGCCTAACGGTCGACCGTCCGGTCGGCCGGCTAACGGTCATACTTCAGACCTTTTGAGCCATCGGTCGACCGGGCGGTCGACCGAGCAAGGATACAGAGAGCGATCTCTCTGTCCGGTCGGCCGTTCGAGGCCTTTTCAGAGAGCAGAGCTCTCTCGACGGTCGACCGAGTCGGTCGGCCGGCCATCCTGCAGAACTGGCGTGCACGTCTGTGTACGTCGGTCGACCGGGTCGGTCGACCGGCTACAGGCAGATCTGAAAACTTAGGGATTTAAAACATGGTCTTTTTGGTTCAAATAAAATCCCATAAAATACTGAAAAATCTACAAAATAGTTTTACCAATATACTTTGATAAACAAACATGCTTGCACAAAATCAAGGCATGTTATAAAAGATTTGGACTATTTTTGTAATATGAAAATATTGGCTCAATTGAAAACTTGTATTTTTCTAAAACTTGTTTTTCTAAAACTTCTTCATGATATAAAAACAAGATATTTTGAATTTATTAAAGTATAGTGTGTATGGATATGATCCACTACACAAATAAGATATCTATGTTTTTGACATTAAGCTCTAAACATGATTTTGGATAAAAGATATGTAAACATGAAAACCAAAATCCAAACATGTATTTTCCAAAATGAAAATCTTTTGTAAAAAACAAAACTATCAAGAGTGTGTGTGTAAATATACTTGAGCAATCTACCAACTATTCTATCCTTTACATTTTAACTAAAAACAAAAATCTTATACCTAGACACAAGTCTTCATCTTCTTGAAGTCTTCACTTGAAGCCTTCTCATCTTCTAGACTTGGTCCAAACACGATCCAACGAGCTCAACTCTTGATGTGGTCTTGATGCATAGGCTCGTGAATCAACCGGTGCTAGCTCCAAAACTTGACTTTAAATCCTTTGTTGAAGCTCCACACCTACTAAGATCTTGATCATAAATCTGTCACTAATTAAACACAAGATCATTAGTACTATAACTACATGAGTTGATCATCATCAAAACTAGAGTGATGGGCCTTTGGGCCAACAATCTCCCCCTTTTTGATGATGACAAAACTCATGAAGTTATATATGCATGGCTTAAAGTAAAGCTTCAAAGAAGCTCCCCCTTAACTCATGCATAACACAAAATAATAAATATGCAATGAATGCTCATAAACATGTATGCAAATACTAGGAGATAAACATGCTAATCAAGCGTAAAACAAATCAAATTCTTTTTCTCCTATTTGCAAAACAAAACATATATGCATAAACAATCCTTTTTCACAAAAACATGCATATAAATCCAAAATCTTTCTCCCCCTTTTTGTCAATCATCAACAAAGGGTTAAAGTAAAAAAAAAGTCAAATAACTTTTTCTCTCCCTTTTTGTTCGAAACAAAGGACCAATGAAGGGGTAAAACAAATCAATAAAGGATTATATGCGATATACATTCATGAGAAGGAAGACGGTAAAGTAACTTCCCTACACATATACATTACATGAAAGAGGGATGACAAGCCCTAATTCGCATAACGTATAATATGTAATGCATAAGAGGAGATGTGAAGCTCCCCCTACACACGTGTACCACATAAAGAAGAGTTGTCAAGCTCCTCAATATACAATACACTCAACATGAATCTATATGTAGAAGAGATGTTAAGCTCTCCTTGCATATAGGCAATACAAATCAAAAATTTTTAAGTTTTCAATAAAACAAAATTTTGAATTTTCTCAATAAAACAAATCTTGAGAATTTTTCTTAAAATTTTTATTTCTTATCATAAACAACTTTGTGCTTTAAACATGTAAAACAATTTTAACTCAAGCACAAATAACTCATATATATGTGTTGACTGAGATTTCCTGCACGCAAAATATGAATATTAGGTCTGAGAATTAAAGGTGTGCGAGGTGCTCAATACTAATCCGCGGTAGCAAGGCTATGCGGGTCGTGATCCTCAGGGAGGGACTGCGATGGAAGCGTTAAGCAAGTTTCTCTAAAGTTTTTATTTTTATTAGTTAAATTAGAAAAGAAGTGGTATTTACAATGGGTCGGCAAATAAAGAATTGGGAGAAGTTGTGATTTAATCTACAAAAAGAAAAGAAAAGAAAAGAAAACTTACCTCTTTAATCTGCTTACCGTTTGAACCGTTGCGATGATTTACCTTTTCTTGGAAGGCGTACAAGCATGGCTTATAGGATCGTCCGCCTTCTTAATCTACTCTATGAAATGAAAAACAAGCTATGAAGACCTGTTCATCGCCATAGGCCATCAAGGTTCCTTCCTCGGCTAGGTATTCTCGAAGCAGTTGGATCTCATGGTGGGATAGACATTAGAGAACAAATAGAAGGAAGTAAATACTGAGATACACAAGATTAAATAAGAAGAAAAGAAAATAAAACAATACAAAAATAAAAGCAAACCTCGATTCGATTATTAAACAATGGTGGAAAAATAGAACTTACACCGACTGTCACCATCAGTACAAGTAGATCCCTTCCTCCATGAATACATCATCTCCTCTCAGTTTTTACAAAAAGAAAATAGAAATTTACAGAGGAAAGAAAATCTAACCTAAAACCTAAAACCCTAGCTTTTGGCCCTTGGCTCGCCTCTGGACGCTTTCTGTGTTGCATCTGCAGGGGTATTTATAGGAGTTGGAAGATGTAGAGTCCTAGTACAACTCCCCCAAAAAATCTTATCTCCAGACTTGTGGCACTTATCCATAGAAGTTCAAATCAAATCTGTCCTGCAATTTATTATCCTGTTGATCACCGAAATTGGCTTATCTACGGACTGAATTGGAAAGTTTGATCAACATAAGAGTTGTAGGGCTTCAAGTCTTCTTTCTGGAGCATTTTGAATCATCGGATTTGCATATCTGTAGCAAAAGTTATAATCTGAATACCAAACATGTACAGTCTGAATCCGAATTTATCTTTAAACTCTTTCCTGCAAGCATTTAGGGTTGAATAGAAGTCTATCCTTCCCTCTTCTTTGTATTTTCAACTTTGGCCCTTATGTATTTGCACTTTTGACATTTGGTATTTGCACTTTTACACCTGGGTTTGGACTTGGGCTTGGATATGGGCTTTTGGGCTTCATTAAGTTTTATTTCTTATAAAAATAAGCATTCGAGGCCTGCACACAATAAATTACGAAATATTAATAAATGTGCATTATAATATGAATAAATGTGCAAATGTGATGGTATATATGATGACAATTATGCATTTTTCACTACCTATCACACCCCCACACTTATCTTTTTGCTCGTCCTCGAGTAAAAACAAAGAAAAAGAAAAATTAATCTAACCTAACTCACTTTCGTAGGAATCACGGTTGCACTTAGCATGTGCAACAAGCCGTTAAACCTCTAGGCTACCCTAGAGGACGAGTGTTGTCTCGTGAGGGTTTTCAGCGGATTACACCCACAAAATCCATAAAAAGGAGGTATTCGAATTATATTTGAAGAGACTAAGTAGTCTATAAGTTTTAGGATCCTCATTTTTATTCATTCCTCAAACCTAGTCTTAATAAAGTCAATTGTTATTCATTTTAGGTAAGAATTAAAATTGAATTTCTAATATAGTCTTTTTCGTTACCAAAAATCATATGCATCCTTATGTTTTTACTAGGAATTCCTTAACTTGGACTCTCATGCCTCTTTATTATTTTTATAACATCATCTAATTTTCTTTCGAGTAAGTATCAAGGCTTCTTGAGCCCCTCATACCTAACTAATTGACTTATTAGATGTGTTATATATATATATATATATATATATATATATATATATATATATATATATATATATATATATTTTTGGCATGTATAACTCATCTCATTTTCTTTCGTATAAGTATCAAGGCTTCTTGAGGCCCTCATACCTAACTAATTGACTAATAGATGTGTTAATACATGTATAATATTTCTCAGTTTTCTTAGGCTTTCTAATCCACCCATGTAGCGAACTTAAAGTCGGTGGCTCCCAAACCGATCGGCTTTAGGGCACCAGGTGAGAAAACACCCCGCGGACTCAAATTCGAATGAACTAGGCCACAAAACTAAGGACTTTATTTTTATTTAGAACTCACCTTTAGGCGTAAATACTTATGCTTCTTGAGGCACATGTATCCAGCTTAATTGGTGATATTAATTTTTTTTTTTTTATATGAGGCACAAGGTCTTTGTCTTAGAATCCTAGATATGCATTTGGTATGCACATTTCATTAGGGTAAAAATCAAGACTAATTATTTATTCAATTTCTCTCCTATACCTAAAAATTAAACAATTTATTTATTTTGACCAAGTCTTTAGAAATCCTAATCATGATTTTCCTAATCCTTAAAACTAACTTAGATTTCTTTCAAAAAATAAGTCAAAATACTTCCTTTTTATAACATTTTTTTTAAATTTTTTAAATTTTTTTTTTTATTAGCAAATTTTGTTAGTATCTACTTATGTTAGTATGTTAGTAAAGCCCACCCCCACACTTATCTCATGCATTGTCCTCAATGTATGAATGAATGCATATATGCATGAAAAAGAACAAGGGAAGGCGGAAGTTACCTTAGGGTGGTGGTTCCGGAGGTGGTCTAATTGGTCCACGAAATGCGGCCCAAACAAGATAACGTGGTAGTTCACGGGACCTACCTTTATTGACCTCTTTTTTATTTACATATTTACAGTCCCCAGAATGAATAGGATCATGGAAGATCCTCTCGTGAAACTTACTCCCTTTACATGACCAGTCCTGGAAAATCATCACAGAGTCATGGTCTATACCTATGTCCAACAAAAGAATGTGACTTGGTAAAATGGTTGACTTGGACTCAAGAATGATAGGTTCAGGATCTAATACCGACTCAGGAAAGAAACTCAAATCAAGTAAAGGTTCAGGAGTCGGGCTAGGATCAAGAAGTGGGTCCAAGTCAAGAAATTGAAACTCAAGTCTACAATCATTTTCCCACAATGGAATGTGACTCGATGTTGGTGATTCAAGTTCAGGAATGATAGGTGTGGGAATCAAAACTGACTCTAAAATATTACCTAAGTCGGGTAACAAAACAGGAGTCAATAATGATTCGGGAATTTGAACTTGATCATAGATTTGGGAATCTAGGTCACATATCTCATTAGTTTCAATCTCATAAAAATGGGAACTTGCCAATTTTTCCATGGGACTTTCAAATTACACAATTGGTCAAGTTCAATATGATCATCAAAAATGGGTGATTCAATTTCATGATCTATGGGTATGGGAATAAATGTTGGCTCAGAAAATTGGTCCAAATTGGGTAAGGATACTGGAGTCAACATAGATTCGAAGATGGAAACTGAATCGCAAAGTTGGGGATCGGGTTCACATTCATAATCTAATTCAATCTCATTGAAATTAAAACTAGCCAATTTGTCCAAGGATTGGGATTGAGCAAGTTCATATTGATGTGATGAAATTGAATTTTGATCAAGGTCTTCTAAACATAATGATTCTTGGTTCCTATCAAGATGCTCAAGAATGTTTGAAAGTCTAGAAATTTGATCATTCATTGTATCTTGCAACCGATCCACTTTTTCTTCTAACCCATCGAATAGATCAATGGAGGACTGAAACCTTGGTGATGTGGGAAAAGACGTATATGAAGATAATGGTTGAACAGATGGTTGACCATATGGCTCAGGGGTGTTGAATCCCCATTGACTCTGTGAAGAGTAGTGATGATTATTCCAATCTTGTTCATAGTATTGGGACTGGGGCATGTAATGATTCGGATAAGACCAATCTGGCACATTAGGTTGGTCAAAGTTATGATATGCCGGGTTGGTAATATCCGAATAAGAGGTTGGTGTGTAACATAGATCCTCATTAAAATTGAAAAAATTGTTGTTATAGGCCATATCACACAATCACAAACAAAAAGAAAAACAAAAAATTCTATCCTAAGTTAGGGTAGACCTATGACCTAGACGACTCCTAACTGGTTAGACTGTCCACGGGAGGTAGGGTGTAGACTTTGACCACAAGTTAATCAGCCAGGTCGGGGCAAGAGTGGTGGGAGGTTTTCCGTCAAAGACGTTCCTTAATTAAATAACCACCACACTTCGGGCTTTCGGCCCTCAATCCCCTTCCTAGACACTGATTTGGCAAGAGTCAACTTCCAACACTGTTCCCCCTTAGGATAATCTCCTATTGAGTCCGAGATGTCCCTAGGGCCAACGTCTACTAATTTTTAAGTTAGGCTTGGGTTAGTGAGTGCTTGGGATATGATTTTTGGGCTAAGGAAGGGTGATGAAATCCCCACCTTATCTTGTTAATGGGTTATGCCCTTAAGATGAATTAGTGCAAGTGTACAAGATAAGTAGATAAGATTCACTCAAAGCAGAAAATCAATCAAGAGATGAGTCCTATTCTACATGCAATGCGTACGTACCTTGCTTCTCCAGCACTCTTCAACAGTAAAAATAAAGGAATTGAAAAGACACGTGCCTAATATGCAAACGTCTAATCAATTTTATCTTTAACAACAAATAATTTACTGTTGAATTAATTAGCAGTATACAGGTTTATCACAGAACAAACCCAACAGAGCAGAAAACAGTATTTGCAATTTGCAGAATCCTGCAAAAATTTCAGTGAGTAATCCTCTACTGTTGCCGCGTTTCCGCGGCTATGGCCGCGGATCCGCGGCAATACAGTAGTCTCTGATGCTCTGCCTTCGAGGGCAGAGGCACAGAGGAGCTATATGTCCACTGCTGCTGCTGTATTTCTGTTTCCTGTTCTCCAAACCTGCAAACAGAAAAGAATAAAGAATTAGTTAAAAATTAAATTTTTTTTTATTAGAGAATAACTTACCGTCCCTCCCCGGCAACGGCGCCAATTTGTTGACTGAGATTTCCTGCACGCAAAATATGAATATTAGGTCTGAGAATTAAAGGTGTGCGAGGTGCTCAATACTAATCCGCGGTAGCAAGGCTATGCGGGTCGTGATCCTCAGGGAGGGACTGCGATGGAAGCGTTAAGCAAGTTTCTCTAAAGTTTTTATTTTTATTAGTTAAATTAGAAAAGAAGTGGTATTTACAATGGGTCGGCAAATAAAGAATTGGAGAAGTTGTGATTTAATCTACAAAAAGAAAAGAAAAGAAAAGAAAACTTACCTCTTTAATCTGCTTACCGTTTGAACCGTTGCGATGATTTACCTTTTCTTGGAAGGCGTACAAGCATGGCTTATAGGATCGTCCGCCTTCTTAATCTACTCTATGAAATGAAAAACAAGCTATGAAGACCTGTTCATCGCCATAGGCCATCAAGGTTCCTTCCTCGGCTAGGTATTCTCGAAGCAGTTGGATCTCATGGTGGGAAAGACATTAGAGAACAAATAGAAGGAAGTAAATACTGAGATACACAAGATTAAATAAGAAGAAAAGAAAATAAAACAATACAAAAATAAAAGCAAACCTCGATTCGATTATTAAACAATGGTGGAAAAATAGAACTTACACCGACTGTCACCATCAGTACAAGTAGATCCCTTCCTCCATGAATACATCATCTCCTCTCAGTTTTTACAAAAGAAAATAGAAATTTACAGAGGAAAGAAAATCTAACCTAAAACCTAAAACCCTAGCTTTTGGCCCTTGGCTCGCCTCTGGACGCTTTCTGTGTTGCATCTGCAGGGGTATTTATAGGAGTTGGAAGATGTAGAGTCCTAGTACAACTCCCCCAAAAAATCTTATCTCCAGACTTGTGGCACTTATCCATAGAAGTTCAAATCAAATCTGTCCTGCAATTTATTATCCTGTTGATCACCGAAATTGGCTTATCTACGGACTGAATTGGAAAGTTTGATCAACATAAGAGTTGTAGGGCTTCAAGTCTTCTTTCTGGAGCATTTTGAATCATCGGATTTGCATATCTGTAGCAAAAGTTATGATCTGAATACTAAACATGTACAGTCTGAATCCGAATTTATCTTTAAACTCTTTCCTGCAAGCATTTAGGGTTGAATAGAAGTCTATCCTTCCCTCTTCTTTGTATTTTCAACTTTGGCCCTTATGTATTTGCACTTTTGACATTTGGTATTTGCACTTTTACACCTGGGCTTGGACTTGGGCTTGGATATGGGCTTTTGGGCTTCATTAAGCTTTATTTCTTATAAAAATAAGCATTCGAGGCCTGCACACAATAAATTACGAAATATTAATAAATGTGCATTATAATATGAATAAATGTGCAAATGTGATGGTATATATGATGACAATTATGCATTTTTCACTACCTATCAATATGTATGAAAAAGAATGAGTATACCAAATGAAATTGATACATACATATATGGGGAAACAAAATATGAGTATATACAAAAGAAGTTTATATTGATACCAATTGAAAATATCCAATGATACCAATAGAAAAATAAGCTTAAGTGTATACATCATATACTATACCACATGAAGAACTCGAACTAGTTAAATGAAACTGTTTGAAGACTAGCACGGAATCCTTCAATCAAGGAATAAAATAAAATATTTTTCATGAAATATGTGTAAATCACATGAAAATGGTAATGAATCTCAATATTCCTTTAAATAAGACAATGTGAAAATTATCAGAAATTTTGAAAACATAAAAATTACCACAAAATTTTTATTTTAAAGAAAATTATATTTCAAGGTATATGTATGTTTTTACAACACAAGAAGTATACATACATATCCCTAAACACAATTGAGTCCATATATGTAGATTTGCATGAAAGGCAATTGACTCAAGAGGTATACATGTATATTTTAAAGTTTGGCAAAATAAACATATACATGAAATGAAAGCACATGATCATAACACAAATCCAAAATGGGAATACAAGTTTAAAATGTAAGGATCATCAAAACTAGGCTATAATAGCACACCTAATGGGCACAAATAAGCAATCAAACCCAACCATATATAGATTTATTTGTGACCCACAATATGTACAAGTATAAATCCTAGTGTTGACAAAAAACTAACATTTAAACTAATATTCTATTCAGGAAGCATCAAATCTTGAGAACACAAAAGAATTTATCTATATGATTGAAGTAAAGTAGGATCATGTGGATATCTCATAAACTACTAATTTGAAGAATAAATAAATAGTATAAATTGATTTTTGAAAAACTAGTTAAAGATCCTTCAAAATACAATAAATCATATGTTTTTCATGAAACAAAACTAAATACACAAAATTTACACTCATAGTCTATAAAGCTCAAAAATATGTCCATGAAACTAAGTCGTGACAAAATAAATAAAGTGTGAGTGTTCAAAAGTCATGTAAATAGCATTTTCATGAAAATAGACATTGAAGCTCAAAAAGATCATAAGTCACATTTTTAGCAAAACAAAGAAAAACATGAAAAATCATTTTTCATTAAAACACTAATCTTCATGGTATATGTATGATTTATCCAAAAATAACAATACACATATATATCCCAAATATAAAAGAGTCTATCAAATATATTTGCTGTTGGCCCAAAAGGTTACACTCTCCATTTGTTTAGAGTTTTGATGATAACAAAACAAATAAGAGCTAATTGGTACTAATAAGTTTGTTCAAGATAAGTTTCAGGTTTTGTACCATATTTGGAAGCCATTTCTTAGCTATTGCAAGATCTTCTAGGATTCATGGAGTAAAGAAGGCTTATGGCACATCAAGGAAGGATCATAGAAGAGAAGGCTCTAGTAAGACTATTCATGGCTCAAGACTTCAAGATTGATCAAGATAATTCATTAGTTTTGTTTCTAATTTTTGTAGTTTTGTTAAAGAATAGTGAATAGGATTGAAGCTCCATCACACACGTTTTTGCGCACATGCTTTTCCTAGATATATTCCCTATAAAGATATACAAAATATTTTAATATAAAGTCTTCTGTTTATAAACTCTATTTTAAGCATTATACATGTTTCATATCAAAAATATTTTATTACATATCAAAATCTCCTTAAAATTGTGTTTGAGTTTCAGCTTTTGGCCTGAGCCGGTCGACCGACCGGTCGACCGTCGCTATGTCAGGTCAAACCGGTCGACCGACCCAGTCGACTGGTATACTGTCTGTTTTGATGTATCAGTGTGCATGTTTACCGGTCGACCGGACTGTCGACCGGAGCCCTTCGGTCGACCGGGCGGCTGGCCGACTGAAGTGGTGCCACTCTCTGTTTGTTTCGACCGACCGAGCGGTCGACCGATAGCCTGCAACGGCTCTTTTTATTTGAATCCCGGTCGACCGGCCGGCCGACCGAGGTAGCCGTTTCAGCCATAACAGCTAGTTTTTTTAAACACGTTTTAATTGATGTTTTTCGTTTTTAAACGGATTTAGGGGATATTTTATGGGTCAAAATCTTCCTTATTGATATTATATGCGTTTACCTTTTGATCCCTAACCCTATCCTATAAATAGTGGTGATTAGGGCTATGTTTTTAACAACAAGAAAAACAATCAATCTATATACAAAAGTTTCAAAGTCTTCAAAGCTTTCAAGAGAGTTTGGTTCTTAGTTTTCGTGCTGAAGATTCTCTCATCGCTATAGTTTCATTTTCTAAACTCTCTCTAGTTCATTTCCTTTTTCACTTACACTATTTGAGCTTCAATACTAATCATTACTCTACAGGGCTCTTGTAAGGGAAAGAGGAGTTTACAAAAGATAGTTTGTGATCTTTTGATCACCAAGAGAGAACTTGTACTTAAAGTTGTGGAGTTGGGTACTCCGTTGGTTGTAATTCTTTGTGATACTATAGTGGTTAGAAATCCTTCTGGGTGAAGGCGGGGACGTAGAGCTGGGTGCTCGAACCTCAGAAAAATTCCTCGTGTTTGCGTTTGGTTTACTTGTTCTTACTTGCTCTTAATTCTTGCAAACTTTATATTGCTTTATCTACTTGATTCATATTGTACTTGCTCTTCATTTTCATAGTTATATTCACTTGTTGCATCATAAATTTTTAAGTTTGCATTAATTAGCATAATCACCTATTCACCCCCCCTCTAGGTGATTTTCATTTGCATGAAGGCAAGAGACTCACGGGTATACATGTATATTTATTAGATTTGAATTAAAATACATATACATGAAGTAAAATCATAAAATTTGGCAAAGCAGGTATAAATGAGAGAATCATCAAAACTAACTTATACATGTGCATATATTGAGTACAAATGAGCATTGAAGTGCAAACATATATGAATCAATTTGTTGTCATTATTTGTACATGTATAAGTACAAGTTTTAATAAAGATTACATTTAAACAAGTATTTACCACAAGAAGCACAAAACAAATAAAACATGAACATGCTCAAAATATCACATATGAAATAAGCATGTAAAATAAATTAGGAGTTTAGAAATAGTTACCAACTATGTTCCAAATCTCCAAGCATGGTGGTCTTTCCCACCAAAACCTCCTTGATAGCGGTGCTCCAAATATGTGTCCTGTTAGTTCAACTGCACCCACCATCAAGGCACCAAATCTCTCACGTTTTGTGAGAGCCCTCACCTACATCAAATACACAAGGTGGGGATTTTGGTACCCATATTTTCTTGGGTCCTTTGGGGTTAGTCTTGTAAGGAACCCAAAAATTTTTATTATTAGCAAAATTAAAATGATGCAACTTGTCATAACAAAACTTTGCTAAGTGGCCTTTGCGGCCACAATGTGTACACATGTATACCTTAGAATGCTTATGTGTGTGAGTGTGATCATGATGTGCAACATAAGCATGATGATGTGCATGAATGTGTGGAGTTTATTTCTTTGAAAACAAAGGATCCAATCTAGAATGGTTGAATGCACACGAGCTCAAAGTTGAGCTCAAACAATCCATTTTATTTTTTAAAACTTTTATCTCATTTGTGGTGGCATGTAAAGCATGATGAGATAAAGAATCATTTTTCTTTTTCGAAACAAAATCTTTTTCTTTTTCAACAAATTTTCTTTTTAAAGAGTTATTTTCTTGCAAAACAATTTCCTTTTGTTTTTCCACCAAAATAATTTCATTTTTCAAACTAGTGTTTCCTTCACATAAATCATTCAATTTTGAAAATAAGGAAACATTCTCATTTTTCAAATCTTCCTTTTCTTTTTCTAAGCATGCAATCTTGTTTCTAAATGAAACTTGTTCTATATGCATGCAATCAAATTTCTTTTTCAAATTTTTATTTTCTTTTCTTAACATGTCATATTTCTCAAGTAATTGTTGGCAAAATGAAGTGAGCTCATCATATGACATGTCCTCATCATCTAACTCGGATTCGGTGTTTACCTCAAGGGGGTTATCCCCTTGGACCATATAGCACTTGTTGGAGGTGTCGCTTCCAACGTCCGAATCGCTCCCGGCATAATATAGATCCTTTTCGCCAAGGGAGGTGATGATGTTCCAAGTTTCAAAAGCCGAATCAATATTAGAAACCCTAGATAAATAATCATCATTTAGGGTAGACTTCAAAGCATGAAGGGCTTTTCCATTAGCCTCAATGTTTTTGCCATTTAAACAATATGCATTATTAGTTGTGGCAAGATAAACATGAATCCCTAAGGCTTTGAGGTACAAGGACATCTTAACCTTCCAAATTTGGATGTTAAGAATGTCAAAGGTGGGTGGTGACATGAAGTCCATGGTGTGTGTACAAAATATTGTGATTAGCCTAAAATGAGGATCTTTAACTCTAGGTTGTTAGACCCAAATCAAGAGCACTAGCTCTGATACCAATTGTAAATTACCTAGAGGGGGGGTGAATAGGTGATGGCTAATCTAATGGTCACTTAATGCCAAATAATGCGGAAGTAAAAACTATTATGACCTAAACTAAACTCTTACACTAACACCACGTATAACACAAGAGTGTTGCCGAATTCCCCGTGAAAGGCTCTGGACAAACTCCTCTAGATTCCCCTTGATAAGGGTTGAGGAGCCGCGTTGGCTCTCTTGGTTAAATACAAGTGTTAGCAAACAACCCAAGCATGTATATCAATTTAGCACAAATGTATATCAAGCATGTAAGGATAAGCACAATGAAAGTATGCAAGATATAAACAAGAGACAAAGAGAGAGAGAGAGAGAGAGAGAGCAATCGCAAACACAAGGGATTTGTTTCGAGGTTCGAGCACTTGCTCTACATCCCCACCTTCGACACACGAAGGATTTCCACTATGCTTGATCCCAATGGATCACTCCTCGGTGCCGCAACACCTACAATCCCTCGGACTCTCTAGTCCCGTACACACGCAAGCCCCACAAGCTTGCCGAGGCCGCACCTCAAACCAAGAGTTCACAACCGAACTCTAAACCACCACGAGCACACTTGCCCGTTTCCTCAAAGTATAAGAATGAAATCTCTTTGTGATCTAAACACTTTGATCACCAATAAAAGCTCTCACTACAACACACCTACAGAATGAATAATCAATGGATGAATAGCAATGGAGAGCTCAAGTGTATGTGTGAGAAAACAAGGAAAGAGATGGTGGAGGAAAACTCAAGAAATCTCTTTTTAACACTCTTGATAAAAACTCCTCTTTTGATTGGAAGTATTAGCTCTCAATTTAGTGGAGAAAACTCTTTTAAGCAAGTGGGAAAAACTGGCTCAAAGTCAACTAGAAATCATAGAGAAAAACAATGCCCAAACCCCTAAATTTATAGGCTCAGAAAAACTAGCCGTTGGGGTCTGTCAGGCCTAACGGTCGACCGTCCGGTCGGCCGGCCAACGGTCATATTTCAGACCGTTTGAGCCATCGGTCGACCGAGCCAGGATACAGAGAGCAATCTCCCTGTCCGGTCGGCCGTCCGGGGCCTTTCCAGAGAGCAGAGCTCTCTCGACGGTCGACCGGGTCGGTCGGCCGGCCATCCTGCAGAACTGGCGTGCACGTCTGTGCACGTCGGTCGACCGGGTCGGTCGACCGGCTACAACCAGATCAGAAAACTTAGGGATTTAAAACATGGTCTTTTTGGTTCAAATAAAATCCCATAAAATACTGAAAAATCTACAAAAATAGTTTTACCAATATACTTTGATAAACAAACATGCTTGCACAAAATCAAGGCATGTTATAAAAGATTTGGACTATTTTTGTAATATGAAAATATTGGCTCAATTGAAAACTTGTATTTTTCTAAAACTTATTTTTCAAAACTTCTTCATGATACAAAACAAGATATTTTGAATTCATTAAAGCATAGTGTGTATGGATATGATCCACTACACAAATAAGATATCTATGTTTTTGACATTAAGCTCTAAACATGATTTTGGATAAAAGATATGTAAACATGAAAACCAAAATCCAAACATGTATTTTCTAAAATGAAAATCTTTTGTAAAAAACAAAACTATCAAGAGAGTGTGTGTAAATGTACTTGAGCAATCCACCAACTATTCTATCCTTAACATTTTAACTAAAAACAAAAATCTTATACCATGACACAAGTCTTCATCTTCTTGAAGTCTTCACTTGAAGCCTTCTCATCTTCTAGACTTGGTCCAAACACGATCCAACGAGCTCAACTCTTGATGTGGTCTTGATGCATAGGCTCGTGAATCAACCGGTGCAAGCTCCAAAACTTGACTTTAAATCCTTTGTTGAACCTCCACACCTACTAAGATCTTGATCATAAATCTGTCACTAATTAAATACAAGATCGTTAGTACTATAACTACATGAGTTGATCATCATCAAAACTAGAGTGATGGGCCTTTGGGCCAACAATCTCCCCATTTTTGATGATGACAAAACTCATGAAGTTATATATGCATGGATTAAAGTAAAGCTTCAAAGAAGCTCCCCCTTAACTCATGCATAACACAAAATAATAAATATGCAATGAATGCTCATAAACATGTATGCAAATACTAGGAGATAAACATGCTAATCAAGTATAAAACATATCAAATTCTTTTTCTCCTATTTGCAAAACAAACATATATGCATAAACAATCCTTTTTCACAAAAACGTGCATATAAATCCAAAATCTTTCTCCTCCTTTTTGTCATCATCAACAAAGGGGTTAAAGTAAAAAAAAGTCAAATAACTTTTTCTCCTCCTTTTTGTTCGAAACAAAGAACCAATGAAGGGGTAAAACAAATCAATAAAGGATTATATGTGATATACATTCATGAAGAGGAAGACGGTAAAGTAACTTCCCTACACATAAACATTACATGAAAGAGGGATGACAAGCCCTAATTCACATAACGTATAATATGTAATGCATAAGAGGAGATGTGAAGCTCCCCCTACACACGTGTACCACATAAAGAAGAGTTGTCAAGCTCCTCAATATACAATACACTCAACATGAATCAATATGTAGAAGAGATGTTAAGCTCTCCTTGCATATAGGCAATACAAATCAAAAATTTTTAAGTTTTCAATAAACAAAATTTTGAATTTTCTCAATAAAACAAATCTTGAGAATTTTTCTTAAAATTTTTATTTTCTTATCATAAACAACTTTGTGCTTTAAATATGTAAAACAATTTTAACTCAAGCACAAATAACTCATATATATGTATGAAAAAAAATGTGTATACCAAATGAAATTGATACATACATATATGGGAAAACAAAATATTAGTATATACAAAAGAAGTTCATATTGATACCAATTGAAAATATCCAATGATACCAATGGAAAAATAAGTTTAAGTGTATATATCATATACTATACCACATGAAGAACTCGAACTAGTTAAATGAAACTGTTTGAAGACTAGCACGGAATCCTTCAATCAAGGAATAAATAAAAATATTTTTCATGAAATATGTGTAAATCACATGAAAATGACAATGAAGCTCAATATTCCTTTAAATAAGACAATGTGAAAATTATCAGAAATTTTGAAAACATAAAAATCACCACAAAATTTTTATTTTAAAGAAAATTATATTTCAAGGTATATGTATGTTTTGACAACACAAGAAGTATACATACATATCCCTAAACACAATTGAGTCTATATATATAGATTTGCATGAAAGGCAAATGACTCAATAGGTATACATGTATATCTTAAAGTTTGGCAAAACAAACATATACATGAAATGAAAGCACATGATCATAACACAAATCCAAAATGGGAATACAAGTTTAAAAATGTAAGGATCATCAAAACTAGGCTATACTAGCACACCTAATGGGCACAAATAAGTAATCAAACTCAACCATATATAGATTTATTTGTGACCCACAATATGTACAAGTATAAATCCTAGTGTTGATAAAAACTAACATTTAAACTAGTATTCTATTCAGGAAGCATCAAATCTTGAGAACACAAAAGAATTTATCTATATGATTGAAGTAAAGTAGGATCATGTGGATATCTCATAAACTACTAATTTGAAAAATAAATAACCAGTATAAATTGATTTTTAAAAAACTAGTTAAAGATGCTTCAAAATACAATAAATCATATGTTTTTCATGAAACAAAACTAAATACACAAATTTACACTCATAGTCTATAAAGCTCAAAAATATGTCCATGAAACTAAGTCATGACAAAATAAATAAAGTGTGAGTGTTCAAAAGTCATGTAAATAGCATTTTCATGAAAATAGACATTGAAACTCAAAACGATCATAAGTCACATTTTTAGCAAAACAAAAAAAAACATGAAAAATCATTTTTCATTAAAACACTAATCTTCATGGTATATGTATGATTTATCCAAAACTAACAATACACATACATATCCCAAACATAAAAGAGGCTATCAAATGTATTTGCATGAAGGCAAGAGACTCACGGGTATACATGTATATTTATTAGATTTGAATTAAAAATACATATACATGAAGTAAAATCATAAAATTTGGCAAAGCATGTATAAATGAGAGAATCATCAAAACTAGCTTATACATGTGCATATATTGAGTACAAATGAGCATTGAAGTACAAACATATATGAATCAATTTGTTCTCATTATTTGTACATGTATAAGTACAAGTTTTAATAAAGACTACATTTAAACAAGTATTTACCACAAGAAGCACAAAACAAATAAAACATGAACATGCTCAAAATATCACATATGAAATAAGCATGTAAAATAAATTAGGAGTTTAGAAATAGTTACCAACTATGTTCCAAATCTCCAAGCATGGTGGTCTTTCCCACCAAAACCTCCTTGATAGCGGTGCTCCAAATATGTGTCCTGTTAATTCAAGTGCACGCACCATCAAGGCACCAAATCTTTCACGTTTTGTGAGAGCCCTCACCTACATCAAATACACAAGGTGGGGATTTTGGTACCCATTTTTTCTTGGGTCCTTTGGGGTTAGTCTTGTAAGGAACCCAAAATTTTTTATTATTAGCAAAATTAAAATGATGCAACTTGTCATAACAAAACTTTGCTAAGTGGCCTTTGCGGCCACAATATGTACACATGTACACCTTAGAATGCTCATGTGTGTGAGTGTGATCATGATGTGCAACATAAGCATGATGATGTGCATGAATGTGTGGAGTTTGTTTCTTTGAAAACAAAGGCTCCAATCTAGAATGGTTGAATGCACACGAGCTCAAAGTTGAGCTCAAACAATCCATTTTATTTTTCAAAACTTTTATCTCATTTGTGGTGGCATGTTAGGCTCAGAAAATTTATAGGCTCAGAAAAAACTATCCGTTGGGGTCTGTCAGGCCTAACGGTCGACCGTCCGGTCGGCCGGCCAACGGTCATATTTCAGACCGTTTGAGCCATCGGTCGACCGAGCCAGGATACAGAGAGCAATCTCTCTGTCCGGTCGGCCGTCCGGGGCCTTTCCAGAGAGCAGAGCTCTCTCGACGGTCGACCGGGTCGGTCGGCCGGCCATCCTGCAGAACTGGTGTGCACGTCTGTGCACGTCGGTCGACCGGGTCGGTCGACCGGCTACAACCAGATCAGAAAACTTAGGGATTTAAAACATGGTCTTTTTGGTTCAAATAAAATCCCATAAAATACTGAAAATCTACAAAAATAGTTTTACCAATATACTTTGATAAACAAACATGCTTGCACAAAATCAAGGCATGTTATAAAAGATTTGGACTATTTTTGTAATATGAAAATATTAGCTCAATTGAAAACTTGTATTTTTCTAAAACTTGTTTTTCCAAAACTTCTTCATGATACAAAAACAAGATATTTTGAATTCATTAAAGCATAGTGTGTATGGATATGATCCGCTACACAAATAAGATATCTATGTTTTTAACATTAAGCTCTAAACATGATTTTGGATAAAAGATATGTAAACATGAAAACCAAAATCCAAGCATGTATTTTCCAAAATGAAAATCTTTTGTAAAAAACAAAACTATCAAGAGTGTGTGTGTAAATATACTTGAGCAATCCACCAACTATTCTATCCTTTACATTTTAACTAAAAACAAAAATCTTATACCTAGACACAAGTCTTCATCTTCTTGAAGTCTTCACTTGAAGCCTTCTCATCTTCTAGACTTGGTCCAAACACGATCCAACGAGCTCAACTCTTGATGTGGTCTTGATGCATAGGCTCGTGAATCAACCGGTGCTAGCTTCAAAACTTGACTTTAAATCCTTTGTTGAAGCTCCACACCTACTAAGATCTTGATCATAAATCTGTCACTAATTAAACACAAGATCATTAGTACTATAACTACATGAGTTGATCATCATTAAAACTAAAGTGATAGGCCTTTGGGCCAACAGATATGAGTATAGACCGAAAATGTAAAAAGATGAAATGAATGCAATATTGAAAAACAAGACAAATAGTATCACAAGTATAAGAATGTAAAGAAACAAAAAACAAGAAGAAATCAATCGCAAACACAAGAGAATTTGTGTTAAGGTTCGAGTCACTGCTCTACGTCCCCGCCTTCACCACTATGAAGGATTTCCATTATATCCACAAAGGGAACTTTCACAAAGGAGCTTTACACCCAAGGGATTACAACTTGATCTACTCAAGTCCGGAGTACCCAACTTCAATAATATTATCCTCCACACAAGAGGAACCATAACTCAATGGGATAAAAGACCACAGGCACTCTCTTACAACTTCTTATAGAGTGAAATATGTTTTTAGGCTCAAGAAACTAAGTAAGAGAAGAAAATCAGTTGAAGAGATTTTGAAGACTTAAAAACCAACTGAAATGCTTTTGAAAAGAACTTAGAAATGGAAAGCAATGAAATACTTCTTCTCTTGAAAACACTTGAAACTTAGATATTTTTCCTATTGAAAATCAAAACCCATGCCATCTATTTATAGGCAAGGGATGAACAACATTCAAGAGTGAAATCAGGTGATTTGAGGTGAGTTTGACCTCTTGGAAACATAAAATGACTGTCAGAACTTATTAAAATTAAAACAAATTCAAAATGTATCTGTTATGCTAACCTGGACGACTGGCCGATCGACCGGCACGTCACTTAAAATATAGCCGTTGGCTCCGGTCGATCGCAGGTCATTTTTAAAAAGAAAATTTTGGTCGACTGACACAAACATAGAGTAAAGCCCATGCAGTCGATCGACCAATCGGTCGAGCGCAGGTGTTGACGGTCGACCGACCCGGTCGACAGACAAACGTGCACAAACGTGCACGCCCACGGACAAAAGGCCCGATCGACCGAGCGGTCGACCATTTTGGCCTGAAACAGCTACGGTCGACCGGCCGGTTGATCGTTATGGCCTGAAATAAACTTTAAACAGATTTTTGAACTATAAAATATTTTAAAATATTTTGTATTGGTTTGAGGGTAATGTAGCATAGTATAAGAGATAAAATAAATATTCTAAACTTGATATAAAAATATAAAAATTATGAAACATGTATAAATACCAAACATGCAACAAAATCAATACTACCCAAAACTTATATTTTTGAAAAGTGTATTTTTGTGTGTGTAACTTCTTGAGCACTTCTATCATATTCTTACTCTTTAACATACTAAAATCTTATAAGGGTCTAGGTGACTAAAAGATCTTCAATCGGGCTTTTCTATTTGCATTGTTGAGTTACTTGAATTCTTGATCCCGCAGTTGAGTCATCTTGCGTCAACACCACCTTCCTTTAGGGGAAGAAACTTCTTGAATCCTTAAACCCTGAAATAATCTTAAACACTTAAACTTGATTAGTACAAATAACTATGTGTGATTTGTTATCATCAAAACTCTAAAACTGAGTGATTATAACCTTGGGCCAACAAAATATTGCAAGATTTTCACCATATTTGTTTGGATCTTTTGTGCCCTCTCTGTTGGCTATAAAAGGAGAAAAAATTCTAGGTTAAGGGGACACAATATTTTATAGAAAAATTATAAAAGTTCTTGGAGTTCTTGTTGTTCTTCAAGATCTAAGTGTTGTTCTTCAAGTTCATATTTATAAGTTCCTTCAATTAATAGTCTTTATTTTTAGTTGATCAATATGTTTTTCTTTTATGAATTTATTTTGCTATTGTATCTTTGTTGTTCTTGATCCAATTATGAGTAGCTAAATCTTAGAAAGTATTTAGATTAGATGAAACTAGTTAAGTAACTTTTTAACTTATCTAGATCTCTTTATTTTGTGTTGTAATGAAAATAAACACAAGATTATGTGAGGTTTAAAATAAGATAATTTTTAAATAATCAAGACTTTGATAGATTATATATTCTTAAATAATAATTTATGCTCAAGATTGAAATTTTAGAATTATCATGTTTAGATGTAATTAATTTAAATTTATATTTCTTATAGTTGTTGAATTAATCTAAATTGATAGGCTATTACATAATCATGTATCACCTATGTTGTAAGGAAATAAACTAATAATTATAATGATGATTCTTACAGAGATCTAATTAGTTTTCATGTTATTAATTTAGTGGATTCAAACTTAAGTACTTGTTCTTTCTCAAATTGTTAGAAATATTTAAAAACAACAAGCATCCATCTCTTTATTTTTTTAATTTGCCTAAATAGAATTATTAGACTAGAGATAATCATCTTCCTAGAGGATTCGATCCGCAAAGTACTATGATTAGACACTGCACGCTTGTGGTAACACGTTAAAATTCACATTGGTCGTTCATTTCAAAGTCGGGATGTTCTCACTCTATGGGGGCATTGTTTAGTTGTTGAGACGCTAACTTGGCCAAGTTCTGAACGTTGACCTTATGTTTGACTGTGTTAATTGGCTGGTAATCAGGGCATCAAATTATCGTAGAAAGGGCAAGCCTGCTCCACCACCGTTGTTCCGATATCGTGGAGATGATCAACACTTGATATTGTGGTTCCGGACTAGTCTTTCTGGGGTGGTTGGTGATTCTTTCAATGAAATTTCTTCTTGCTTGTTGTTATCTTTTTAAGGATATTTCATATCCTGATTTGATTTTTTTTAATAACATATTTATCAGTCTAACTTAGGATGCAATCTCCATCAGATTTCATTTTAAACCCTTTACCTGCTTTATAATTTTCTAATGAAATTAATGTTGAAAAGAGAGATTATTGCTGAGAAAGTCGAAGAGGATCGTCGAGGGGTCGTCGAGTGATCGCCGAGGAAGTCGATGACGAAAAGACGAAGGGAACAGCAGCAGAAAACAACAGCAGCAGCAGGAAACAGGTTGGCCGGTCGACCGGCCCGGTCGACCGCCCGCAGTATCAGAAGTTCGGTCGACCGGGCGGTCGACTGAGTCGACTGACTGTAAACACCCAACTCTCTGTTGGGTACCTGGTCGACCGGTGGAAGGTGTCGGTCGACCGCCCGATCGACCGACAGTCGGGTGCGGGTAATTTCTACTGATTCGGAAATCTGTTGTATTTAAGGGCTGTTGTTAGTTTCTAGAGTTTGAATCTTTAAGATCTTGAAGGCTGGAAGTTCTTGAGCTCTCTGGAGATCAGGGAGGCTGCAAGCATTGTAATCAATTTTCCAAGTAATTAATCTCTCTTTTGATTGCCCCGAGGACGTAGGCATTGAGGCCGAACCTCGTTAAATTGTTTGTTTGCGCGTGTGCTTCTCTTGGTGTATTTTTTGTGCTGTTTGGGATTGTTCTTAGTGCTTGGGAGATTCAAGGGATTCTCATCAGGTTGTTGTCGTAGGCACAACAAGTGGTATCAGAGCTTTCAGGTTTCGCTTGGGATTTCTAGAGATTCGGAGGGCTCGAGATCTGATTCGGTGGAGATCGTGTGTCGATCTCAGATCAGAGGTATTCGTGTTCGTGAGATCGTGTGTCGATCTCAGGAGGACGCAAGGAGTGCTCGTGGAATCTTTGTTGGAGTAGATCCGTTGAGAAACTCAATCTAGGGTTTTAGGAAAAAGGTAAAAATCTAATTTTTATCGAAGTAGAGATCTATTTCCAGTTGGTTGATTTTCCGCATAGATAGAGGATCAAGTAATCTCAATGGCAGAAGAAATTGCTTCGGTTAAGACCATGAATCCTCATCCGAGGATTGATGTCGTTAAGTTTAATGGCACAAATAACTTTAGGATGTGGAGATGTGAGGTTATGGATGCCTTAAATGCATCGAACTTCGAAGATACACTCCTATTGGAAAAGAAGAGGAGCACGACCACTGATGAACAGTGGGCAAAGATGAACAAGTCAGCGTGTGGGTTGATACGTTCATGTTTATCGCAAGACAAAATATCTTGCACAACATGAGACGTCGGCGAGGCATCTGTGGGAAACCCTTGAGAAGAAATACCTGACGAAGAGTGTTGAGTCCAGGTTGCAGCTTAAGAGTAAGCTGTACCAGTTTCGGATGAAGAAGGGGAGCACAGTGAATGAGTACATCAACCGATACACGAAGCTTCTTACAGATTTGATAAACGTGGATGTCGTGGTAGAAGAGGAAGACAAGACCATCATCCTCCTGAACTCACTCCCGGCGGAGGAGTATGAGACATTCACTATGACCTTTATCAATGGTAGGTAGACTTTGGACTACCATGAGGTGTCGTCTGCACTGACAAGTTATGAGACGAGGAGAAAGGAGAGATATCCTTCTCAATCAAGCTCATCGACGGAGGCACTGGAAGTAAGAGGCAGGGGTTCATCAAGGAAGGGCAAGGAGGTTAGAGGAAGATCAAAGCCAGGTCGGGCTACAGGGATCTGAGGAAGAACCAGTGTGCCTTCTGCAGAGAGATAGGGCACTGAAAAGTGGACTGTCCGAAGTTCAAAGGGAAGAAGAAGGAGTCGAAGGCTGAAGCAAATCTATCAAAGGTGAGGAATACTCAGAGGAGCAGTTCACAGGCAGATGGATCAGATTCGGACTCGTCAGGTTTCTCGTTTTCAGTCAGTTCTTCCATCATTGGTAACTCATGGAAAGATGAGTGGATTCTGGATACAGGTACAACATACCATGCGTGCCCTAATCGGGGCTGATTTTCCAGCTTTGAGAAGCTGGAGGGGTGTTCGTCGTTATGGGCAATGATCACCCATGTAGCATGGAGGGTGTAGGTACAATCCGAATCAGGATGTTTGATGGGATTATAAGGGAGCTGAAGGGAGTGAGGTATGTACCTCAGTTGAAGAGAAATCTAATCTCCGTGGGAACTTTGGAAGCATCGGGCATGGTGATATCTGTTCGAGATGGCGATCTCAGGATGATCAAGGGCTCGATGGTGGTGATGAAGGGCGTCCGCCAAGGCAACCTCTACTACTTGAAGGGTAGTACGATTACAGATCAGGTGGAGACTTCGAGTTTCTCAGATGATGGTGACCCGGAGGTCTGGCAGGGAAAGGTCAGACAGAAAGAAGAAAAGTCTTTGCTAGCTCTTGCAAAGATGGAATCGCTGGAAGGTGCTACTACCTGCAAGTTGGAAGGTGGACACAGCATTCTGGATAAGAAGAAGGTGAGATTCAGCACCAGTACTCATCGCCATGAAGGTCTTCTTAATTGTGCTTACGTGAGCGTTTGGGGATCTGCTAAGACAACATCGCTTGGAGGTCACAGGTACTTTGTCTCTTTGTTGATGGTTCATCTAGGCAAGTTTGGATATATCTCATGAGACAAAGGGGTGAAGCCCTAGATGTGTTGGTGAAGTGGAGAGGAAGAATGGAGAGGCAGATAGGTAGGAAGATAAAGGAGCTTCATATTGGTAATGTTGGAAAGGGCATGCATCAATTCCTACGATTTGGCCAGAACACAGGTATTGCTACTCACTTCACAACAGGTACAGATGGGTTGGCTAAAGACGTAGTCCGTTCCTTACTGGGAAAGCTGCTCAAGATCATGGTATGCTGTGGGAATTTGGAAGTCCGACCTACTTCAGTGCCAAGAATGGCAAGGTGAATCCGCGAGCAAAGAGGTTTGTCTATTTGGGCGTCAAGGGAAACAGCTACAGGTTGTGGGACCTCGAAGACAAGAAGATCGTGATGAGCAGGAATGTCACTTTTGGAGAGACTTCAGTGCTGAAGTCCACCGTCTCTCAGTAGGTGGAGAGGACGAAGACCAAGGTTGGATCGCAGCAGGTGGAGGTTGAAGCTACTCCATCATCTCCAGTTGGTTCGGCATTAGAGGAGACTTCACCGGAAGTGACACCGGGTGGAGATCTTCAAACCAAGGGTGATGCTGAACAGGTTGAAGACATTGCTGAGGATGTCGAGTTGATTGCAGCTATTGAAACCAAGGTAAAACCACGCTTGTGGGGAAAGAAGCATGAATCTCAAGCTTGTGATCGCAATAAGCTCAAATTGAAGGCCGTTGTCCTCCATGATGGTCGGGAAGAGGTTCCTATGACTCAGTCTGATAGGTTCGCTGCTGCAAATACAGGTACCAGTGCTTGAGCTTGCTGAAGCTCATCTCAATGAACTACGGTTGGTTTGATCCTTTTGGGCAAAGGTACGTAGGCAGCCATAAAGGCACAGCCATTGTAATTGATGCAACTCTTATGAAGCTATTTGGGTTCTCGAGAAGCTGTTATGGAACTTCACGTAGAGGTGAAGAGTTGTGGCTGATGGATCTTCACGTAGAGGTGGAGAGGTTTCACGTAGAGGTGAAGTGTTGTGGCCAGTTGGACTTCACGTGGTGGTGAGGTGTTGTGATCTCGATGAACATGTTGATCTTCCGGTGAGAAGATGTTAAGCTTGCATAAGGAGTGGTGTGCATCCAGTTGAAGCCGATGATGTATGGTGTGCTCTACATAGACTTGGTGGACCGTCAGTGGAAGACAGGAAGACTAGATAGAGCTAGTCAGTTGGAGAGTCAGTGTTGGCTCGTGAAGAAGTCTTCATGAGGTCGTGAAGTTGCGGAGTAGAAGCCACAGTTTGGTGATCAGCATGTATGGAAATTCTCCTAAGGTGAAGTGCAGGAAGGCATGTGCGATGTTTTCTAGTGGATAGCTGAGCTACAGATTTCAATCTGAGATCGTGTGTCGATTTCACCGAGATCGTGTGTCGATTTCGTCCGGTGCGCGCAAGCCGAGATCGTGTGTCGATTTCGCCGAGATCGTGTGTCGATTTCGCCAGGTGATAGACTGGGGTACGTTGGAGATCGGCTCAGATTTTGAAAAAATCTTCGCCGAGATGGAGAATTGTTGGAAAGAGAGAGGTTATTGCTGAGGAAGTCGAAGAGGATCGTCGAGGGGTCGTCGAGTGATCGCCGAGGAAGTCGATGACGAAAAGACGAAGGGAACAGCAACACAAAATAGCAGCAGCAGCAGGAAACAGGTTGGCCGGTCGACCGGCCCGGTCGATCGCCCGCAGTATCAGAAGTTCGGTCGACCGGGCGGTCAACCGAGTCGACTTACTGTAAACACCCAACTCTCTGTTGGGCACCCGGTCGACCAGTCTCGACTTACTGTAAACACCCAACTCTCTGTTGGGCACCCGGTCGACCGACCGGTCGACCGGTGAAAGGTGTCGGTCGACCGCCCGTCGACCGACAGTCGGGTGCGGGTAATTTCTGCTGATTCGAAAATCTGTTGTATTTAAGGGTTGTTGTTAGTTTCTAGGGTTTGAATCTTTAAGATCTTGAAGGCTGGAAGTTCTTGAGCTCTCTGGAGATTAGGGAGGCTGCAAGCATTGTAATCAATCTTCCAAGTAATTAATCTCTCTTTTGATTGCCCCGAGGACGTAGGCATTGAGGCCGAACCTCGTTAAATTGTTTGTTTGCGCGTGTGCTTTCTCTTGGTGTGTTTTTTGTGCTGTTTGGGATTGTTCTTAGTGCTTGGGAGATTCAAGGGATCCTCATCAGGTTGTTGTCGTAGGCACAACAATCAATATGGTGCAGTGGAAACTAGGAAATAAGGATCTCAGACATTAGTAGGCCTAAAAATGCGCTTTATCTCTCACATATTCTTGCATCAAACTCATAAAAGAGGTTAGTAAAAAATAATAAGTCATCACCCATCAGATAGAAGCAGTAGAATTGTCATACAAAACAGCAAGTTATTTCTTATGTAGAGAAGTGTGTAGGCTGTAGATTTGTCGAAAATGCCTCTTTTAAATTAGTCCCCATGATTGAGGATGGAGGCTTCACTAAGGCAAAATTTTAAGCAATGAACTGCAAATTTATAATTTTGAGTGACAAATGTTAGGATGAATTTTTTTTATTACTCTAGCTTCTTTTGCTTGGTTTAATTTGTGTTGAAATTGTTTGATTAAATTTTGTAATTTGAAGGCTAGAGGTCAACATAGAGCCTTGGTAGGCTCTTCTAGAAGAGCTGAATGAAGGGAATAAGAGGGTGAAATGGATGGATAGAGAACCCTATGCTTACTGTAAAGGAAATCCAGCAGTGGCCACCACTCGGATGCAGCTTCTCAAGTGCTATGTCTCTGAAGGCCAGGACTGAAATGCTCAGATTTACACTCAGGTACCAGCCTACTAGTAAATATAGCTCCCTGAACTGTTGAATTTAAATTTTAACTCGAAGTTTGAGTATAATTTTACTGCTAGTACAAATATCAACACGTGTTCTTACTAATCAACCATATGCTTACATTCAGAAATGTTGGATTGGCGCAAGGAGACGAAGAGTGGATTCAAGCAATCAGACCTGGCCAGCCAATTCATTCACAGGTAAATAATTCAGTTTGAGATTCTTACCTTAACTAAATCAGATGATTGTTCTTGAATGACAATCAATTTACATGCTTAGGTACAAGATATATATCGAGGGACCAGCATGGTCAGTAAGCCATAAATTCAATCTTGCATGTGACTCGCTTGCTCTGTAGTGAAACCACGTTATTACGACTTCTTTACAGGAGGGTTGATGCCAGTGCACCATTACTGGCCTATAAGGGATGATGATAAGTGCAGGTCCATCAAGTTTGCCATGGACCGGGGCAATTCACACAGACAAAAGGTATTCCGTGATCAGCCTAGTAACCTCTTCGACAGATAATTATAATGTTCGATCTCTTATGCCTGATCGTATTGAAGGACGATTGAGTGGGATCAAAGAACAATCTTAACTTCATCTTTATCATTGTATCTGCCATTCTAGCCAGAAGTTTGATGTGAGATTGATTAGTTCAACCCAGTTCAAATGCATCTAAACCTCTTTCTATGTCAGATTAGTTGGAGGGGGAGTGACCTAACCTTTTCATATGACTATTAGATTAAGATTTAGATGCCAATATGTAGACCTTGGATCAGTTTATATAGTGAGATGTTAAATTGTTTTCCAACTACAAAATTAAACTTGTGGACACTTTAAAAAAGATGATGAATTGCGTCTAGAAGCAACTCCGTTAAGTCCCAATAGGGGTGCTAATGGATCGGATACAGATCGGATGTAGCAGCTGCTATATCCATATTGTTGAGCCCACAGGAGATGAAAGCACCAATAAAGGTGACACCTTTGGCTAAAGAAACCTAAACACCAATACACAAACAATGAACAAATCGCAGAGAAGACAAGATCTAACGAGGTTCGTCAATTTTCTTACGTCCTCGGGGAGGAAGAGAGAGGATATTGTTCAATTAATCAAGGTACAATAGGGGATACAACTTTCTCACATGAACACAACAAGGCTTACAAAACCCTCTATTTATAGCCAGTGGAAGAGAGAGTCAAATAAAGGAAATCAATCGAATTCAGGTTCACAACAGAAACCAACTCGAACTCTAATTCGCCCAGAACTCTAGAGACGCTCAGGACTCGCGGTGCTATATACTCCGGACTAGAACTCCGAGGCAATACTCCGACTAGGTCTAGAACTCCGAGACCATACTCCGATTAGGTGTCTGGACTTCTTCGAGACTGTGCTGCTATCACTCCGAAGCCACTCTCAATCTCCAAGCTTCATTCTCCACATCATTCAATTTTTATTCCAGGGGCTCCGCCCCCGGAGACCCTGGGAGGGGGCTCCCCGCCCCCTTCCAACACCCGGCAACCTAACCGAGCAGGTCGATCAGCGTAATAACTCTATGTAGGGTGGAACTCTGTCAAGGCGGCAATTAATTGCCAATTTCGATCTTCTCTCTACACATATCCGCTTTCAAATCTCAAATATGGATACAGATAAGGAAATTGAAGGTAGTTTCATCATTTAATTACTTTTCTTCTTCTACTTTCTTTAGGATTGTTCTACCTTTGAAAAGTGACATGCAGCAGGATGGGGCATTACTACAGCATTAGGTATCTTTTTTAGGTGGAAACAATACTAGAGCTATGTTCCTGGAACATAATATAATTATCAATATATCATAAGATATGTGCAATATGCATATAAGATTAGTGGGCATCAAGTGGTATTGGAGAAAATTTACTCTGGTGACACTGAAAAGTCCACTCTTCACTCCCTCTTTTGAACTATCGACATCTTCATGTTGATTTCGATGCCCTAAAAAATATAGGCACTTTTTGTGATTTCATATTTGTCATCTTAGCTTTGAGTGGTTCAAAATTTAACAACTTTTCAATACAACAGCAACAATAAAACCTTTATCCTAACTTTGTGGGGTCAGTGGCATGAATCATTTTTCTTCATTTAGCTCTATTAAAGGCATCTCCTCAGTAGTATGAATGGTAGCATGTGTTTCTTAGTTGCCTCCTCCTAAGTTTGTTTGGACCTCTCTCTTGCCTTCATTGCCCCATTGATGATAATTTCGTCACTTGTCCTAATTGACACGCTTATTAATGTGCATTGCACTTGTTCAAACTATCTTAATCAATTGTTTCTCATTTTATACTCAAAAGAACTAACCTCTAACTTCCTAATGGATCAATTCATTTCTTATTCTCTCTCTCTTAATTAACGATTTTTTAATAACTATATATTTTTACTCCTGGATCCATAAGCAAAGAACATGCAAAACATAAGATATTTGGTATACATATGTTAAACGATATGGAGGAGATTAACATGAATGGCGTTCGATCATCCAAAAGAGGAGCGGGGAGTAGACTTTTCAACTTTCATTTGAGGAAATTAATTTTCTCTGATGCCACCTGATGCACATTAATCTCATTGCATATTTGGACTGTCATATGTGTGTCACTGATGCATTCTGATTGAAGATCTTCAGGTTTTAATTTGATTTCAGATTTGTTTCGAAACAACTCTATATCATTTGATAATTCAGTTTTTGAGATAATATATTTTGTTTATGTGAACAAATTATCATCTAAATTTGAGAGATTATGAATCAATAACCTGTGTGAAATATATCCATGGTAGTTAATTATCATCTAAATAGCCTTTTTTTTTTAACCAAAGGCCAATAATCTGGGATCTCTCATAACCCAACACGACACCTTTACTATTGGGCAAGGCCTTAGTGACAATCATATTAGTCACAACAAAATTGCATGTTTAATTAACTCAGTTTTCTTTGTGCCGCAAACAGTAACCTTTGCATCTTTGCTAATATTCCAACCACTGAATTAGGCACAAGCTATAGGAAAGGAAGCAAGCACCTTCATCCAAGAGAAGCTGGAGATGGATTATGTATATGACTACATGTTTCACCTGCTCAGCGAGTATGCGAAGCTTCTGACATACAAGCCTACTAAACCTCAGAAAGCTGTTGAGCTCTTTGCCAAATCAATGGCTCGCCCTACGAATGGAAGTTCATGATGGAATTCATGGTGAAGGCGCCGCACAGTTCAGCGCTGTGTGCCTCCTCCCTACAGTCCTGCAGAGCTGAGACTGTTGCAGAGGAGGGAAGCTAACTCCATAAAGCAAGTAGAAATCTGGGAGCAAAGGGTTTGGGAAAGCAAGAGCAGTTAGTTCTGAACCTTTGTATTCTTAAATCAAGAAATGCATATAGTATAGGTCCAGCCCACTTTGTTAGTTAAATTTCTATTGAAGATGTGGAGAAATATATATAGAAAGGGATCACATGTAATTGGGAGTACTGAGTTGAAGCATTCAGAAGATTTGTGATTTATATGTTTTTTTTAGATTATAGTTCAAGAAATTTGTTATGAAGCCTGAAATTCCATTTGTTTGCAGTTCACACAGGTTATTGATTCATAATCTCTCAAATTTTATTCACTCAAGGTGGAAAATATAGAGATAATATATTTTATTTAAGTGAACAAGGATATAAGGCAGTACTTTTTGAAAATTTAAGTGGTTCATAGACAGAACACTAGTAGTTCCCATATGAGTACTCTTTATTGTGCCTTTTGAGGAGGTTTTGGGCCCTTCTCTGTTAGGCCCTTGCACACAATAGATTATTAATTAAAATAA
Source organism: Agave tequilana (assembly GCA_038442645.1). NCBI lineage: Eukaryota > Viridiplantae > Streptophyta > Magnoliopsida > Asparagales > Asparagaceae > Agave > Agave tequilana. The sequence continues at coordinate 174,710 of JAVJIF010007933.1, forward strand.
AAGGTTTTCAGAATACAAGTCCCTAACAAATATTGAAATTGAATACTAGTCCCATACATTCATATTCAAATATTGATTCTTAATAAAACTCAAAAAGAGTCTCTTTTGTTAACAACAATCTCAATTCTTGGGAAAATATAGTTCATTGATCCTGAGAAGTCGATCCTGTTACACAATACTATCTCTTCTTTCTTCTCTTTCTCAATGGTCCGATACCCCCCCCACCCCCCCCCCCCCCCCCCCCCCCCAAATCACCACCACAAAACCCACCCACCCACAACAAAGAAAGAACTCTTGGGATTGGTTAAGTAACACAACTAGAAACCAAATCCCACAAGGTTAAAATTAGGGCTCTAATTAACAAATCAAATCACATGCAATCATACTAATTATGGTGGGAAAATATTAATTAAAGCGTGCCGGACCACTGGTCCAATATGTCAGCACAGTGTGCTCTCCACACAACCAACACATACAATGATTTCTGTCATAGATGCTTGCTGCAAGTTGAGCCCGACAACTTCATGATAGAATGAAGCACTGCAGTTGAGCACAGCCCACTTGATACTCCAAAATCTGAGGACTACAAGAAATCTGATCAGATTTTAAAAAAGCCTGGAGAGAATGTTCATCTCCCTGCTGTAGACTAGTACTGAAGCTGTACACTGCAACTACAGTCACAAAATGAGAATCAATCATACTGTCATAGTCTTGGCTTCCAAGTTAAGGGATTTTAATGGAGTAAGTATATTAATGATTGCTAAGAAAACTTGTGTACCAAAAAATAATTATTCCCCACATAAAATAGGTACAAGGTTAGTCCAAAAGGTATTGCTACCAAAGATGTGATTGTTTGAATTGTTAGGAGAGATGTGATGCAAGTTGATGGGGTCATTAGCATTGAGGTCTTCATCTTTTCATCTGTCCAATTGCACCCAATGAAATATATATACTATTAAGTGCTGATGTAGGTTGATGACATTTAGAGATTAGTAGGTGAAAGCAACAAGACAGCTACTACATTTTGTTGAATGATTCATGAATTCAATACAAAGTGAGGGGAGGGAACAGTTGTTTGGTGATGATAATAGCAGCAGCTCAGTGGACAATTTATTGAGAAAAAAACTGACAAGTCCCAGGGAACAACATGAAGCCCAAGAGCTCAGACACTCTTGATGTGCAGTGGTCCTCTCTCATGAGGGGCACATGGGATATAGTGTGTGGATAATGAGAGGGAGAGAGCAATTTCTGTGTCTTCTTCTTTTTTTCCTGCTCTAGTTTTGTGAAGGATCTGATCCCAGGATTTGAGCCATAGTGCTCATTCATTAGTCAAAGAACTTGTTTGAAGGCCAAAAAATATTAGGGTTGGCCAAATTAACTATTACAATATATTATCATTTTTTCCTCTCACTTTCTGTCCATTTCTTAGAACCAGGTTTTGGTTGGAAGCACACTAAATGGAGAGAACCTTTTTGGCACCAAACAACATCCATGCTTCATGGCAGTGAAGCATGCATAGAACTGTTAGACTTGGGGCACCATCCCAAAAGACTAGCCTGTTAGGTGGGTGGAGTTGCCCAAATCCTTATATATCCAAAACCAAAACCATCCCCGACCCAAATCCTGCAACAGTGAAGCATGCATAGAACTGTTAGAGTTGGGGCACCATCCCCCATCCCAAAAGACTAGCCTGTTAGGTGGGTGGAGTTGCCCAAATCCTTATATATCCAAAACCAAAACCATCCCCGACCCAAATCCTGCAAGGAGATTTCTCAAGAGCCCAATATTAGTAGCACACACGACTATGTTCGGGTATGGCTCTGATACCACTTGTTGGACTTGGGGCACCATCCCAAAAGACTAGCCTGTTAGGTGGAGTTACACAAATCCTTATATACCCATGACCATCCCCACCTCTAGCCGATGTGGGACTATTTGTTCGACTTAAATTCCAACACATGCACATGCAAAAATGATTTTATTGCTGTCACATGCCATTAAATATGGGGGTAGATAGATTTCTTACTACAAATGGGGTAGGACTTGGTGTGGTCACATAATTGGGTTGGGTAAGGTATTAATATGTGCACAACATCCCAGTGTTTTCCCCTGAAAATTTACATGGCAGATGAGGACTCTAGATTGGGTCTAAATTGCCACTCAAACACAGCTAAGCCTGTGATTCGTAAGCCTTCTGCCCTGGTCAGCGGTTACCTCCTTTGCCTCTGGTCCTAGAACAAGCCTTTTGCTTAGGAAAAATTCATTTCTTTAACCACCGTCCCCAGGGCCGAGTAACCTTCTCTTTACAATCTAGTTGGTTTATGATGCTTAAAAAATATATATATATACATATATGGTGTGATTTTTGTTGTAATGCCCCCAAACTGGGAATTCTCAGAGGTTCACCCATCCAAGATTTAGTCTTGCTTGAGGCCTTGTTTGGTAATAGGGAATGGAGAAGAATTGAGTTTTTGTGATTCTAATTCCAAAAAATAGGGTAATTTTCATTCTAATTTCAAAATCTTGTGTGGAAAATAGAAATGAAAATAGGATTTAGTCTCAAATCTAGTTTCAATTCCTTAATTTTTTTGTTTTGGCGGTTGAAAGAGAATTAGAATTGAAGATGTAATTACCAAAAACTGGAATCAGAATTTTGACTCCTTGTGATTCCACCTCTTTAGTTGGATCAAAATTTGGGAAATTGATTGATTTGCCAGTGGGGGGACCAGAAATTGGAATCAACCAATTTCAATTCTTTTTTTTTTTCTAATTTCAGTTGTCAAACAAGAAAATGAATTGAATTTGAGTTATAATTTCACTCAATTTCAAGTCCACTCCTTTGTTTCCTCCTCGCCAAACAAGAGTTATCTCATACAATTCCTCTCTAAAAAAAGCACTAGATATAATTATTTTTGAGTTCATAAAAATGTCATATATCAGATATTTTAATGTATATCCTATATTTTGAACTATTCACTTCGGAAGTGGCATGTCATATCTTGCTGCAGGGTAAGTGTAGACACTTTAGAATGTGTGTCATTCTTAGTATGGTAACTAAAGGGAGCCTATTCACTAGTAAAGAAATGACAATGAGTTATGAGGTGTTCTAGGTTCAAATCACGGCTCTGATCTTTTATTTAAGAAAAGAAAGAGAAGAAAAACATATTGAGTAGCCATACCAATAGCAATATCTTTAGGCTGTTAGGATTGTGACTGGAATACATTGGTGAAGGTAGAAGAAGTTTCAGAGATCAAGAACGAATAAGTTTGCACAGTTGGTGCATAAGTTAGTCGACTAACAGCCAAAGGTAGTCGACTAATAAAGAATTAGTCTACTAATGACATCTCAGGAGTTGACTAATATCACAAACTGAAAGTGAAGACATCTCAGTAGTCGACTGTATAGTCGATTAATTAGTAAGATTAGTCGACTAATAATTTGGATTAGTCGACTAATGGTGCTGCTCTCAGATTTTTTTTTTTTTTTTTTTTTTTTTTTTGCGCTTTTGATTGCAGTTTGAGTTGAGCTCGAGTTTGGCAATGTTGTTCGTATTGCTGGAATTTGTATAGGACTAGATGGTCTTATGGTTATAAATAACCCTTGGGGTGACCTTCACAAAAGTAGAGAATAAAAGAAAAAGTGAGAGATTCGAGAGAAAAGTGTTAGCCATAAGGGTTCGTTGTTCTAGGCGGCCATCAAAGGGCTTGTAGTCTTCTTAACGAAAGGTGTAATATTTATTATTATACTCCTCCAAAATTTTAATAAAGTTTCCCCTTCTCCCATGGACGTATATACGATCTGTTTGAACGGTGGAATCACGTTAAATTATATGTTGGCTTTCTTTACTTTGAAATATCTTCTTCTTGTTACTCGATGATCCAGCTTTTCGTTTTTCGCTGTGCCGATCTGCAACAATTGATATCACAACATATTAGTTTGTTACAATAATTGGCATCAGAGAAAGGTCAACATGAAGATGTCTGCAATCAAGCTCGACATTCAGAAGTTCAATGATGTCATCAATTTCAGCAGGTGATAAATTAGGATGAATGTCATTCTGACCCAGAGCGGGTTGAAGAAAGCATTGCTCATGAAGGAGAAAAGGCCTAAAAACATGAAGAAACAAATTTGGCATGAGTTGGATGAGAAAGCCTTGATGTCTATTCAGCTTTACTTGGCAGACGAAGTGTCGGATGAGTTTTCTTCGGAGAAAATAACATTCTCATTGTGGAAGCGACTTCAAGATCATTATGTTTATAAGTCATTGGTGAGTCAGTTGATTCTGAAGCAGTGTCTCTTTCTTTTCCGCATACATGAAAGTACACCTATCAAATCTTATATCGTAGAGTTTACCTCTATTATCAATGAGTTAGATAAGATAGAAGTTAAGATAGAAGATGAGGATCAAACACTTCTATTATTGTTTTCTTTACGTTTTCCATATAAGAGTTTTACCTGTTTGGTTAAGGGTGGAAGTGAGGAAGTAGTAATAATTCCCCTTGGAACTTAGGAATTGGTTAGTAAGTTTTCTGGTGTTTGGATGTTGTTGGGAAGTGTGGTTTGAAAAATGTTTTGTCTTTTCCGATGTTTGGATGGTAATGTGAAAGTGGAAGTGAAAAAGTTGACAACAAAGTTGACCGTAAAATAATATTAAAATAAAAATTAATTAAGAAAAATAAAAAATAGACTGTAATTAGAATGCAAGTGAGATTTACATGGTCAAATAATTAACTGTTTTGTGTTACAATTTATTATAAATGAGATTTACATGATCACAAAATTAACTGTAGCACTCTGAAAGTGAGGAAGTGGTTGTGTAAAAGAGAAAAGATAAAAGGAAAAAAAAGATTTTTTTATTTTCCTTTTTCGGTGTTTGGATAGATAGGGAAGTGCGCAATTATACTTCCTTATTTCCTTACTTCCGCCCACTTCCTTGCAACCAAATAGCCCCTTAGGGAAGTTATCATTTATGAAGGCAAATCAACATGTCACTGTCAAGGTCAAAGAGATCAAAGAGCATATACCCAATAAGGACAAAATTAACAAGTAGTTGACAGGTGAGTCTCATCACAATGATTCTAAGCAAGCACACTTTACTAAGGAGAAGATAATAATGTAAGTTTCACGGGTAACTCAAAACACAAGAATTTGATGTGCAACTGGTGTCACAAGAAGGAGCACAGTAGAGTTAATTGTTGGACTCGAAGAAAAAATAACAAGATGCTAATGTCATTAAAATATCTGAAGGGGATAAAGATAAGTGTGACATTCTAGCTGTTATGAACGTTCAGTCGGTAACAAAGATAGATGGATTATTGACTCTAGATATTCACAGCATATCATTCTGATAGGAAGATGTTTCCTCATACACTTTGGTTCAAGGGAATTCTGCTACCAGCAAGTGATTGGAGAAGGAATAGTCTAATTTTGTTCTCATGATGGATGTATTACTACACTATAAGGCGTTCGTCATGTTCCTGAATCAAGATACAATCTCATCTCTCTTGGAGCCCTACATGGAGAAGAGTTAAATTTCAGTTCTGAAAGTGATCTTATGAAAGTTTTCAAAGATGTCTAAGTGAAGTTTTGGGCTTAGCTTGTCAGCAATTTTTACCTAATGTGAAATTTGAAGGATACAGTTGGTGGATTGCAGTTATCATTAGCTTCAAGATTGGAGGTTGTGGAACAATCGGAGATTATGATGATTTTAAGCTTGGATGTTCAGTTTTACCCCGAAGATAAATTGGAACTAGGCGACGCTGGCACACAACAAGTCCAGATCATTACTCATTTGGTGGAGCAAATTCTCATAAATTCTGCGTTGATCAAGGAGATCGTTGGGTGATCAAGTTCAAGTCGGGCCAAAAATTGTTCGATCTAATAAAGTTGTGAACCCCATGAGGGGGTTATGGAGAAGAGAAAGTGAGATGAAAATGAAGTCAAGAGTTGTTCAATTGTGCATTGATGTGAACACATGGAGCATGGTGACTATTCTCGGACTTGAATGTATTCAAGTCAAGTGGGAAATTATTAGGATTGTGACTGGAATATATCGTGAAGGTGGAGAAAGCTTCAGAGATCAAGAATAGACAGGTTTGCATAGTTGGTGCATAGATTAATCGACTAATGGACAAGAATAATCAACTAATGAAGAATTAGTCGACTAATGGCATCTCAGGAATCGAATAATATTGCAAATAGAAAGTTAGGACATCTAAGTAATCGACTGTATAGTCGACTAATGAGCAAAATTAGTTGACTAATAATTTATATTAGTCAACTAATGGCGTTGTTGGCAGTTTTCTTTTACGATTCGGATTACAGCTTGAGTTGAACTAGAGTTTTCTTCTTTTTTGAGGTAGTGTTGTTCGTATTGTTGGAGTTTGTATAGGACTAGAATGATTCTATGGCGTATAAATAACCCTTTGGGTGGCCTTCATAGAAATAGAGAACAAAAGAAAAAGTGAGATTCATGAGAGAAGTTTTAGCCATAAGGGTTCACTATTTTAGACGGCTATCAAAGAGCTTGTAATTTTCTTAGTGAGAGGCATAAGTGTTTCTTATTGTAGTTCTCCAAGTTTGAATAAAGTTTCTACCTTTTTCTCTTGTGGACAACGATCTGTTTAATCGGTAGAACCGCATTAAATTGTGCGTTAGCTTACTTTACCTTGGAATATCATTTTCTTCTTATTGTTCGAGATCCGACTTTTCTTTTTCTATTGCGTCGATCCGCAACAATTGGTATCACAGCATATCAGTTCGTTGCAACATAAGCAATGAAGAAAGCTTTTAATCTGAATAAAAATTTTTCCTTACTTAATATATAGTTAAATCACAAGGACTCAGACATGCCAACAAATTATTAAAAACAAAAAAAAACAGAAATATTGTGTTCAACACATATCTGACACAAATCAAACATCACATGATTTTGCATTTGAAATGTTTGTACTTCTAATTAGAGCCTTTTCTTTAGCATTTCAAATCCAAGCCAAGACCTCATGCCACCAAACAGACAAAGTGCGCATGTGGACCCTGTTGGTTCTTGGCCTAACAAATTGGACAAAAGACTACTTATTTTCTCTCATCTCTTTGATCAAAAGACTTTTGCTCTCAATGATTGTCATACATCCCACTAAGCTCACATTGATTACAAATATTGAAAGAACACTTGATAGCTTTTGGACCTCTAAACAAAGTAATAAAGGGCCCTCTTTGTTTTATTTTCCTTGGTGCATAAGTTTGGTAGATTTTGGACTCACCAAGAGGACTCTATGACCCATTACAGCCTTTCCAAATGGCTTTTCTTTCTGCCAAAGTTCCATCCAGCATGTCATTAAGGAAACATAGACGTAAAGGTTTATGTAACTAGATTTGACTATATATATTAAAGTGATGAAAATGGCTTAATCAATAAAATATTACATTATAGATGAGCTTAGATCAGAAGTTAGTATACTAGTAATACTCTGAATCTTTGTTGGGCTACTTTGATTAAAGTCTCAAAGAAAAAGGAAGGGAAGCTAGACTTTTGACTTGAGACAAATTAAGTTTGCCACCTTAGAGAGATGTCACTTTTAAGGTTGTTTAGCTGCACACCAAAACAAAAGGTGAGATGAAACTCACCTTTCAATGAGAGAGGGATGGGAAATGACATGAACTATGTGATCTCTTTGGAGAAAGAACAAATTACATTTTTTTTTTTTTGTTTCAGGATAATTGGTCTGATTCACACAAGGATGAGGTGTGTGTAAGTGGAATGTGAAAAGTACCTGATTTCAGATAGATTCAACGGCTATTTTTGTTTGGTGGTAGTTTTAAATACTTTTTGGAGGGAGAAATGCTTTGTGGTGGCTCTTTGTCTTGTTCTCTCATGGGGTTTTTGATTCTAGTCTTCTTGTCTTTCTTTAGTTTTTTTTTAAGTATCAGAGACAGATTTCATTTGTTTAAAATAGGATTATATTCTCACGTGAATATTTAAACAATCTATATTATATAGGCTACAGATTCGTCCAGAGATCAACATAATTAATAAAAGACTATCCTAATCATACACAAGTCTACAAGAATTACAACGTAAGTTTCCAAAGTCGGGCGGCTACACAGTCGCGGTCAATAACTGTTGGGTTACTGACTGAAAGTTCAGCACACGAGACCAAGTTGGATTTCAAATTTGAAGGGCATTAGAAAAAAAAATGCTGACCATGGTTTGACTAAATCACGGCTGTGTAGCTGAAATAACAGTTGCGTAGCTGACCAGTACAAAGTTTGAGCTTTATCTTTTAGTGGGCACTTCCTTACTTCTTGTAGACTCTTTTGGGAATGTTGTTTTGTATTTGGAGCTTCTAAGTTGTGTGTTACTTGCCGCATCATCTCTTTGTATACTGATTTTTTCTTTCAGCATCTTTTCTTCAATTTGTGACCTTGACTTAATTTCTGAAAAAACATAAACAAAAATACTCATGCAGAATTAAATATATAATAAATAAGCATAAAAAATTGTGAAAATATAGATGATATCACAATTATCAGCTACAAATATGTACTTAATAAATGTGTGATTTGTGTGGTCCTATCTAGTGAATAGCACCTTGGGAAATGCATGAAGGTTTAGATTCATGTATCATTTTCTTGAGTGCATTGTAAAGGTAGTCCACTTATAATTTTTCAAATATTAAAATAAAATTCTATGACATTTCCTAATATCGCTGTATGGTTTTCTAAGATTCTAGATCTTTCCCAACCCGAAAGTTCAGACCAAACACTCGAGAGAATAATTTTCTGGCATGTCCAATATGTACATATACGGCTAAAATTACCTCTAAATTTTTTTCCACAAATTAAAATATTAATAAAGAAATTTTAAATGGATACATGAAAATACTCTCTATATTACTCTGAAAAATAGTCTTCTTCTAACTTTTTATTCTTTTCTTACCCAAAATTAATCAGTTGTTTCAAAGAAAACTAGGTTTGTTTTCTCTAAACTTAACTTTTCATTCTTCGTGCAGCTCATGATCAACAGCTCCTCGGCTTCTACCACGATCACTTCCACCACCAAAAATCAAAATCTAATTGTTCCCTCCAGCCTTTCCCAAACACCCTAACTCCATAAAGAAGTACCAAAACCATCACCACAGTCGTCGCCGCCGCCGCCTGCATTGTATCCCTTCACCTGCCCCAGTGCAAACCACACTGCAAACTACATCTGTTGGTCACCACCCACCCAAACCATCGGCCTTCCTGCTCCCTCACCTTCTTATCCCGACTACTTTCGGTGGATCCATGAAGACTTTCGTCCATGGAAGACCACCGGTATCACAAAAGAAGTGGTGCATAGAGCTGTAAGAACCGCCAATTTTGTTTCGTAGTCCTTAATGGCAAAACGTACATTTAAGAGATACCATCGCTGATTGACATCGATTTGTTACACTTTTATACTCTAATTTATTTGTTTTTTATTCATAACTAGTACTACTTTGGTAGTTTTAGTGTTTTTTTTTGCAAAAGTTAGGTTTTGAATAAAGAATAAAGAAAAAACTCAAAGATGAATTTTACAAGCCAAAGTCTGACCACATCACTCAGATATAAGATCAAATCAAACTGTTAAAAGCAAATCAAACCAAGTCAAAATTATGGAGAATCAAGCGATAAAGCAAATCAAGTCAAAGATTTGCAAGATTTTCACATTATTTGTTTGGATCTTTTGTACCCTCTCCGTTGGTTATAAAAGGAGAAAAAATTCTAGTTAAGGGGACACAATATCTTATAGAAAAATTATAGAAGTTCTTGGAGTTCTTGTTGTTCTTCAAGATCTAAGTGTTGTTCTTCAAGTTCATATTTATAAGTTTCTTCAATTAATAAAATTCTTTATTTTTAGTTGATCAATATGTCTTTCTTTATGAATTCATTTTACCATTGTATCTTTCTTGTTCTTGATCCAATTATGAGTAGCTAATTCTTAGAAAGTATTTAGATTAGATGAACTAGTTTAGTAATTTTTAACTTATGTAGATCTCTTTATTTGTGTTGTAATGAAAATAAATACAAGATTATGTGAGGTTTAAAAAGATAATTTTTAAATAATCAATACTTTGATAGATTATATATTTCATAATAAATTATGCTCAAGACTGAAATTTTAGAATTATCATGTTTAGATGTAATTAATTTAAATTTAAATTTCTTATAGTTGTTGAATTAATCTAAATTGATAGGCTATTGCATATCATGTATCACCTATGTTGAAAGGAAATAAACTAATAATTATAATGATGATTCTTACAGAGATCTAATTAGTTTTCATGTTATTATTTAGTGGATTCAAACTTAAGTACTTGTTCTTTCTCAAATTGTTAGAAATATTTAAAAACAACAAGCATCTATCTCTTTCTTTTTCAATTTGCCTAAATATAATTATTAAATTAGAGATAATCATCTTCCTTGAGGATTCGATCCGCAAAGTACTACGATTAGACACCGCATGCTTGCGGTAACACATTAAAATTCACATTAGTTGCTCATTTCAAAGTCGGGATGTTTTCACTCTATGAGGCATTGTTCAGTTGTTGAGACGCTACCTTGGCCAAGTTCTGAACGTTGACCGTATGTTTGACTGTGTTGACCGGCCGGTAATCAAGGCATCAAATTATCGTAGAAAGGGCAAGCCTGCTCCACCACCGTTGTTCCGATATCGTGGAGATGATCAACACTTGATATTGTGGTTCCGGACTAGTCTTTCTGGGTTGGTTGGTAATTCTTTCAATCAAATTTCTTCCTGCTTCTTGTTATCTTTTTAGGATATTTCATATCCTGATTTGATTTTTATTAATTAACGTATTTTTCAGTCTAACTAAGGATGCAATCTCCATCAGATTTCATATTAAACCCTTTACCTGCTTTATAATTTTCTAATGAAATCAATATGGTGCAGTGGAAACTGGGAAATATGGATCTCAGACATTAGTAGGCCTAAAAATGCGCTTTATCTCTCACATATTCTTGCATCAAACTCATAAAAGAGGTTAGTAAAAAATAATAAGTCATCACCCATCAGATAGAAGCAGTAGAATTGTCATACAAAACAGCAAGTTATTTCTTATGTAGAGAAGTGTGTAGGCTGTAGATTTGTCGAAAATGCCTCTTTTAAATTAGTCCCCATGATTGAGGATGGAGGCTTCACTAAGGCAAAATTTTAAGCAATGAACTGCAAATTTATAATTTTGAGTGATAAATATGTTAGGATGAAAATTTCTTTATTACTCTAGCTTCTTTTGCTTGGTTTAATTTGGTGTTGAAATTGTTTGATTAAATTTTGAAATTTGAAGGCTAGAGATCAACATAGAGCCTTGGTAGGCTCTTCTAGAAGAGCTGAATGAAGGGAATAAGAGGGTGAAATGGATGGATAGAGAACCCTATGCTTACTGTAAAGGAAATCCAGCAGCGGCCACCACTCGGATGCAGCTTCTCAAGTGCTATGTCTCTGAAGGCCAGGACTGAAATGCTCAGATTTACACTCAGGTACCAGCCTACTAGTAAATATAGCTTCCTGAACTGTTGAATTTAATTTTAACTCGAAGTTTGAGTATAATTTTACAGCTAGGACAAATATCAACACGTGTTCTTACTAATCAACCATATGCTTACATTCACTAATGTTGGATTGGCACAAGGAGACGAAGAGTGGATTCAAGCAATCAGACCTGGCCAGCCAATTCATTCACAGGTAAATAATTCAGTTTGAGATTCTTACCTTAACTAAATCAGATGATTGTTCTTGAATGACAATCAATTTACATGCTTAGGTACAAGATATATATCGAGGACCAGCATGGTCAGTAAGCCATAAATTCAATCTTGCATGTGACTCGCTTGCTCTGTAGTGAAACCACGTTATTACGACTTCTTTACAGGAGGGTTGATGCCAGTGCACCATTACTGGCCTAAAGGGATGATGATAAGTGCAGGTCCATCAAGTTTGCCATGGACCGGGGCAATTCACACAGACAAAAGTTATTCCGTGATCAGCCTAGTAACCTTTTTCGACACATAATTATAATGTTCGATCTCTTATGCCTGGTCGTATTGAAGGACAATTGAGTGGGATCAAAGAACAATCTTAACTTCATCTTTATCTTTATATCTGCCATTCTAGCCAGAAGTTTGATGTGAGATTGATT